>MU119238.1:206781-340217 GCA_014904845.1 Acephala macrosclerotiorum
CCCCCCCCCCCCCCCCCCCCAAACCAAAATGACCGCTTCGTACAGGGGAAATGGAACAGCACCCAACACCAAGAATGGCTCACGTGCACCATCGCCGTCATATCATATTGCGGTAGGAGCGAAGAAGAAGCCGCCCTCCCCCCCAAAAAGTCGCGAGTTCCCCTCGAGGCGGATTTGCTCCCTCTAATGCTACATATATGCCGCTTCATACCGAAAGTGTGGGAATCTTATATTGGGAGTCTGGCCAGGATACACCTGTGATTTATAGTTATTTGAATTAATGACTGATGGTTAAGGGGTCCGCGGTTCCGGTTGGGTGTATTTGTCGAATTGTGATATGGGAGCGAGATGGGAGGGGGAGATAGATTCATTGTTCCACATTCGAGTTCTCGAAGTGGCTGAGACACGACAGGCCAGGGCGGGATTTCGACTATCTGTCAAATTACGCCTCTTTTACAGCCAAGCCGTGTCTAGTGCAGGAATGAGAAATATAGATCCGATGTCGTCTATTGGCTTTGCATATTTCTGGTTCTCTTAACCTGGTTGGGCTCTCCGATATTTCAGTTACGTGTTTCTCATTCTAGCTGCAATCCCCTCTTTCTCTATCTGTGGCGATGTCATAGCTTCTAAAGGCTTATAATTTCTATTATTTGTATTTACTTAACATACATACATGGCTTCGTCGCTACTAAAGAAAAAATAAAAGTAAAAATTATCGTTCTCCTGTGTGTTCTACTAGAACTTGTTTACCATTCGCCGTAATTGCCAGGCGCGAAAGTGAATATATCCACAGGCAAAGAAAGCTTGATCTTGAATGGTTGGTAATAGAGCAAGAAAAATTTAAAGGGGTTGTAGATCAAGGTAGTGGCAGGAAGTGAAGGGCTGTCTGGGTAGAAATTGATAGGATGATATTTAAATCTAGACAGAGGAGAGAGTTTGGTAGGATTCGGTGTGGTGCGGGGAGCGATGGATGGATGCATGCAAGGTTTCTATGGAGGCGTGAGAATGATGAGCAGAGATTTTCCTGCTGCAGGTTCGTGAGGCCGAAGTCGGTACCTATGCAGCACACCACTTGACGGGTAGCGAGCCCCTTTCCTTCACTTACAACAACCGAGATCGAGGACGAGAAGAAAATTTGAGCTAGGAACCGGCATTCAGAAGTGAGAGGGATGGAACAGAAGTACCCAGAAACAAAGTCAATTAGTACTAAATGCACGCTTTTCAACTCAATGCATCCGATAATACATCGGCCAGTTTTATGGTACACTTATGAGATACCCGAAGCCCAGGCAGAAGGGAAGACCAGCAGCCAGCCTTCTGCGATGTTTGAGGGAAATGAAAATCCTAGTCCTATCCACCATCCACGTCATAATCGTATCCATTTTCCTCCCCATTCCGTATTCGTATCCTTCCCTCCACGAGAATCCATTGGCATCTCGCTGTTCGACATGTCGTTATTCATTGTCATTATGTGATGTTCGTATGGTGACGAGACGTTTAATCGTCATCACCAACTCTCAAAGCACCCTCACGGTTGAGCCCATGGCTCCAGAAACCCTCAATTGCCTCCGCAGATTTAGCATGAGCAAACAAGAGCCAGAAACCAAAGACAGGCTTAGCAAGAACATCCAGAACAGCATAAGCAATGACCTCGGCATCAATATTCCACTTGCGAGCACCATCACCAATACCCCAAACAATTGGGTAAAGAGTCCAGAGGATAAGAGTGAAGCCACCAATGGAAGCAAAGAGCCTGGAAGTGGAGTTATCCTTAGTGAGAGCAGCACGGCGGCCAGAGACGACGAGCTGGTAGACGACGACAAGGTATGCGATGCAGGCAATAGCATAGTATCCCCACTTCTGACCATCAGTCTTGCCAAAGGCAGCAAACAGACCGAGGAGGACCATGATGACGTCCGCAACGATAGCGACGAGGATGGAAGCTCCGTCCATACCAGCAAGGAATGCGAGGTCCAAAATTAGGAGAGGAGTGGTCAAGCTCCAGTCAATGTATCGGGCCCAGAAGACTTGGCGGAAGACGTGCTCGACGGGGATGTGCTTGTTTGTTTCCTTAATGATGATGTGGGCGAAGGAGTTTCCGTCTCCAGTGGCCATGGCGAAGTATGAGATGGTGGCGAAGGTAGTGATGAGGGTTGTGATAACGTGGAAGAGTCTCTTTTGCTGGATGGGAGTTAGCTGATGTAATGGCAAATGGGGAGGAGGAACGTACGACTGGGACTCTCCATGCCATGGCAGTAAAAGCCAGGGAGGACAGCAACATGATCACGAAGACGACCTGGGAGTGTTAGCTTTGGTCTGGCAGACCGAGGAGGAGGAATGCTTACCCAGAGGGTCTTCGTGCCAGTCTTGCCAATCTCCTCATAGTATGTTTGAGGTGGGATGATGGTTGGGATGGGAGAGACTGATGGAGAGGAGGAGCTCGTAGGTACTAGCAAGCTCGAGGTGGCCTTCGTCTTCAAGACGTCGACGACCTGGTCTGGAGAAATCATGATGGAAGCTGTATGTATTCTTCTCTTGATGTTTGTGATGTTAATACTTCTAGTGGTAGAAGTTTGTTGTAGAAGAAGAGAAGATGAAGTGGAAGAGAGGAGGAGAAAGAGAAAGACAAGTGAAGAATCTGACGATGAGGGGAATACCTAGCTTGATGCAGATGCAATGCAGCTACGAAAGGCAGTCACAGATGACGCAGTACGTTTTTCATCCTCTCGAGCTCCTGTCCCTGCTCTCACCCAATCCCCAGCCACAGCTGTCCCACTCGCCTCTCTCCTCAAATCAGAGCTGCTGGCTGCGATCACTTGCTTTGCCATTCTGTGACTAACGCCTTGAAGTACCTTGTTTGCTGGCCAACTAACCCTCTGATATCCGTTGGTCTAGGCATGCAATAATGCAGCTCCAATCGACGCGGTACCACATTGATCGGGCGACCATCGAAAGAGTGAACGTCATGACCCCGAGCTCCGCTTGAAGGTGGAGCTAGAGCTGCGAGGAACTGATGATTCTGAATAATTGCATCGAGGGAGGGCCGTATAGCCTCAATGCACCGGGCACATGTTCCCACTGCTCCTCTCCTCAAATTCAGTAGTTCTGGCCCATGTCTGAGATGAAGAGGCTCGATTGGAGGTCCTGGTTAATGAGGGGAAGTTCGCATCATCACACTTTCTCTGCATCGTGGCGCATGTCGCCAAGGATATGCACCAATCAAAAGCTCGCCCTCAAACATCGCAATGCGACATTTCCATGTTTGCCCCGGATTCGGGTGGGTCTTCACCGCCACACTTCGTCTTCGATGCTCAGGCACTTCGTTTCTCCTCTTTGTGTGACATCAAGTGATCAGTTTCACTTCGTGGCGTTCACATTGTCTCATTTTTTCGGAGGAAAGTTCCTATCTTCTCCATGTCTATTTCGAGAATAGGATTGAGGAGACTTCGAGATAAGACAGTCTCAGCTCGAGGTTCTGGGTGAGTCTATCTGGCTGAAAGGCTGAGATGTAGAGTGATCTTCGGTTTCACGATGAAATCATCGAGGGCTGGTGAGTGCCCAGACTCATTCGAAAAACAAAGGATGCTGTTTCTCCGGAAGATGAGATGGGAAACTGAGAAGTCGATGGTTCAAGACGGAAGGGCCTCCGGTTTTATTGGGAATTCTGGAATGGTTGGCTTGTTGGGTGTTGATAAGCCGTGGGGTCTGTGAAGGAGTGCCGACGAGGGATCTGATAAGCTTGATGGTGCCTGGGGTTACACAGGCATTCTCATGTTGTTCTCGAAGACGTCGCTCCTTTGAACAAAGCAGAGAAATTATTTTCTCTTGGAATCTATCAATTGAATGTTCAAGAAGCCTTAATTCGTTAGAATGCCTCAAACAATGTCGAGGATGAATGAAATCTAATTCGCCAATGCTCACTTCAAACCAAGCCTTCTCCTTGAAGTTCTTCAATCTCATTATTTATTCAATTCAACATCGCATCCAACTCGCAACAACCTGTGGTATCTACAATACAAAAGACTACCTCCCAATCCCATTCATGCACTCAAACTCCACATGCATGCAAATTTTTGAAAACGCAGACCAAGCCACCCGAATGGAATATCCATCCAACCCAACCCAACCCAACCGTACCATGCAATGCCATTCCTTTTTTGATCTTGACCAAATCCGATCTACCCATCCGGTCCATGCAATTCGTATAAACAAGAGAGGAGTTTTTTCTTTCTTCATTTCGTGTTCCCAACTTCGTTTCCCACCTTCACCTTTCCCTCCCAATCGCCAGCCCAAGATTAGTAGGGTAGGCTCAGGCCTTAGTCTTCAAACTCGGCAACAAAGCCTCCAAAGCCCTCGCACTCCCCTCACTACTCAAAATAACCGCTCCCGCCCTCGCCGTACTCAAATAACTCAACTCACTCCCCTGTCCCTCCTGTCCATACGCGTTGCTCAACCGCATCTCATCCACCAACCTCCCTGCAACACCACACACAATACCCGTACTCTCGAGCGGGAGATCGACTAGATCTAGGAATATAGGGACGAGATCGCCTTCTGTGTCACCCGCTATACTGTTTCCGAAGAGCCAGAGGAGGGATTTATCGATGAGTAACGAAGGCGCGTCTTCTTGAGCGAGGGTTAAGGAGAGGAAGCGAGGTTGTTGGGCAAGCGCTGAGACAAGACCGACGTAGAGTTTTGGGTCGATGTTGTCTAGCCAACTCCTCTCATGTACATGTCCATTCCCATACCCATTTGCGTACGGATCCCCCACCAAATTCTCTTTTCCCGAGCACTGAACAAGATGTAATCCAGGCTCCACCCACGGAACAACATTCTTCTTTTTCAATTGGCTGAAAGTTCGGACTTGTAGTTCTGCAACGTTACTCGGCGGCGGCGTACTCGGTGGTCCATTCCCCTCACTACTCGTCTGACTCGGAATCCTACTATGGCTCATCGGCGTAGGCGCCACATACGCCGAATCATTCTCACTGAACTCGAATCCCCTAGCCAAAAGCGCGGAGCCGACTGTTTGGCGATCTTTAGAGGGAAAGAGTATGAAATCTGTGTAGTACGTTGTTATGAAGAAGATTGGGATCCCGGCCATTGCCAAGGGCGCTGTTAAGTCCATTACTCGTTGGCCGGCCTCCATTCCCGCTGAGCTGACGGAGAAAACGATGTAGGTGTCTTTTGATATTTGGCATTGTGTCTTTGCTTCTTTGGGGAGACGGTTGATGACGGGTAAGAAGACGTTTTGGGCCCAGGTGGTGTGGCAGACGATTGAGCATTCGATGGGCGTTACGGAGATGTTTAGGAAGCCGTGTTTGTTGTCGATAGAGAGGCCTTCGAGGAGGGATTCGGGTTCGTTGTCATTTGTGGGGCCGCCGTGAGGGAGGAGGACGCGGAGGATAGGCTGGAGGAGGGAGGAGTAGAGGTCTAGGGGGATGTGGATGAGGCTGAATTGTCCCTCCTGTGTTTTTCTGCCGTCAGTGGAGGAAAAGACAATGGGTCTAATGTTGATGTTGATTGGAAAGGACATAGATGAAAAAGCCCCTCCATGGAGGCGAAGATGTGTTGATATATGCTAGTGATAGGATAGTATGAGACATTCAAGATGTGTGAGCAGAGACATTGTCCTTTCTCACATAGCCATCTCAATCTCAGATATTTCGTCGTCTCTACTGGACATAGCCTTGTCTGTACAAAGAGAATGACCTTTCCTTGAAATCTTGCAAGACCAAGACCAAGACAACTCCGAGTACTCGAGGCACTTCAAAGTCCAGAACTCAAATTCGGCCAAAGGGCACAGGATAAAAGAGAAAGAGTAAGATCTTACAATGAAGGATATTTGTGCATTCATGTTGGTTTTCTATGTGTCCAAATCGGCTGCGTTCCGAACCCAATGACCAGGGGCTTCTGCAGCCTGACCTTCAAAAGGACCAGTGCCTTGCAGCCACCCGAACCAGAACAGCAACTTGAGTCGACGTGAGTCGACGTCTAGTTTCTCCCGCACGACGAAATCAGATGGGATCGGTCGGATTGAGAATTGTTGAGGGCAGGTGCAGGCTGTATGGCGATGTTTTTGAGTGTGGCTTGTGGTGGGCAAAGACAATTGCTGCGCTCTCATCGGCGGGGTAATCAACGAGACCAGGACGGTGGAGGTGTGTCTGCGAGATGGGGGGTCTATTCCTCTCAGAGCTTCTCAGCTGATACAGTCAGTTCCCCCAACTTGCTCGCATCCCACGCGCACGAGATGGAACCAAGGCAGAGGGTGCAGCTTTGTCTCAACTCAGCTTATTTTCGGAATTGGGCGATATGATATGATGAATATAGAATGGGGGGTTAGCTGGGCTTCTTATTCTCGCGACTCGCGATGCACAGCAAGAGTTCAGGGTCGAAGATTGCTAGCCTGATGCTGTGCGTCGTGCATGAGAGCGGCCTCGAATCGTGTGTTTTGAGTCCGCCACCGATGTGGGGGTCCTCTCACCGGGTGTCAATTCTGATGAACGCCCTGGTTCTTGTGATCGCGGGGTTCGGAAGGCTGTCAGGGGAACGATGTACGTGCTTCTGAGTCTGATGGTCGTGCAGATGGAGGTGCCGAGTCACTCGAGGGGTGGCTCGGTGAATGGGGAGGAAAGGCGATGGGATTGAACAAGATTTTTGCGACGAGCTTGTCGAGTTGTGGAGGTCGTTGATGAAAAATAGTCAGCTTTCGGGACCTCTCAGATAGTGCCTCACTATCGTGATAGTGGAGTGGCCAACGCTGTCGCATCGCCTAACGCGGGCAGATCCGCCGTGAGCGAAAGATCAACTTTGCGATCGGGTTCGCACAATACTCGCATGAGAAAGCCAGCTGTAAGCTCTTAAGAAGGTCTGGTTTGCGTGGTTATTCGCGGGCCGACCGTACGTGGTGGGCCAGCGCAGACGTTGCAATCAGATAGGGGATGGTCGTGAAAAGTGGGATAGGGGAATTGTTTCCCCTATGCATATCTAAATACCGTCGTCAAAGGCGCTTCAGGGCTTCGGAGGACCTCGCAGGCGTTCGTGGCCCTGCTAGTTGGACCCTTGAATTATGCAAGATGATGATATCTTTCACCCCTCTCGTGCCACGGCATTCTTTGTCAACTTGTTCCAACTTGACTTGTGGGCTTGACTCATGGAACGTGTGGCGTATAAGGCACTGAGTTGTTGTAGCACTGTGATACTGAATTGATTCAGAATCCTTCCACGATACTTGAACAGGGAGCAAGCGACCCGTGAATCAATAGCTGAATGCTGTCCCGCTTATTCAGCATTCCTTCCGAGTCAATCCCTCACCCGGCCCGGGTATTTGGAAGGGGAAGAGAGTTCATCAAAGTCTGTTGCTGGGTTGCGCATTTGTATGACAGTGGCCCGTGGGGATTGTGGGGGATGGTTCTGAATGTTGAACTCTGTTCCGTGATACAGAAAGTCACGTCCTTGGGTAACACCAAGATGATTCTATCCAACATTCGCCATGAGCTTGAGGGAAGAAACGGTCGAGTGTTTATCCAAGATGTAATCAAATCAAGATGCCCAATGACCACGCTGCATTGAGGAGAGAAAGGCTGTCTTGGGTGGTCTCCAAGTTCAGAACGCTCGATGATTGAGGCGAGGAGGAATATAATTAAGTTTCCTAGTACGCGATAAGGTTCGACAATGGACGGTTCGAAGGAGTGCTTTGAGTTGCTAAGTCGAATGTCTCAAGCGCAATCCTTCTGAAAGACGTATGCAAGTAAGATGCTGCCGCTATCGAACTATTGCAGCGAGCGTTACCCCATCCCACTCAAGAGATCTCCCGCTGACAGAAAGAAGAAAACAATGCACCGCGAGGCTCATCATCGATCTCCCAATAGAGCACTTGGCTCGCTATCTTTTCATCCCCATGCCTACAAGCCGTGCTAGATCTAATTGCGATGCACACGAGCAACTTAGCTCAGTGACACAGCAGGACGCCCAAGGATTTAGCGCGTCGAAGAAACTGGAGTGAGGAAAGAGATTTCCTAGGAGCAAGCATCATTCTGGCCTGTTCGGCAGGTGGACTGATTCTGGCTGGAAGCGCTTTCCTCTCCAAGAGAATGTGTGCCCTCAATCCCCATCTAATTCTGCTAATATTCCTGATAGATGTTCGTCTTGTTTCGGGTGAAGCAGCTTCGATGTGTCCACGTCTTTCTCGATATCCTGCAAAGTCGTCATAGTGCGAAATGCGCTTCGATCCATCTTCCGCAGCCCTTCCAGCACCTGCTATTCCTCGAGGTAGTCCAAGGTGGTGTCGTTCTCGCATTTAGTGTTGACATTGGAGTTGGAGGAGCAAAGGCAGCAGTTGGGTCGGAAGTTGAGTTAACATTCACATCGGAATAAGCTCTCGTCCTTGAGCTAATTAAGAACGCTATTCCAAGCTCCAGGGAGGATCATCATTGGCTAGACGCGCTTTGGCCTAGCCTTACGACGACATCCCGACTCTCGAGACTTCACGACTTCATACCATATCAACATCATTTTATGTCTGACTCTCTTCCTCAGCCGTCTCATTTACATCCTCTGCATTTAACATCGGCCGCTGCAATCTGACATTCTATTATCCCACCCGCGAGATCTCTGATCGATCAATCACGATAATCGGAGAGGTTCGTGTCGGCATTGGATGAAACGCACATCTGACCTTGGAACCTAGGGAAGTATCATGATTGGATATCTCTTAATTCTGATGGCGTGAAGGCGCCTTGCACTGATAAGCAGCCTAATGATTTCATCTCTCTGGTAGATATAGACCTTCGACGTCCTGGATGTTCTCGATATAAGGCTCTCAATATCCAACTGTTCGATATGGTGTTATATAGCTTCCGTGGGGCCTTGACGGCATTTCTGGCATGTGCAGGCACAGTCTCAGGATCTCCTTCCGAAAGACGAGCAGACTATGCAGTCAAGGACAGACATGTCGTGCCATGGTCGTGGACTCGAGTTGGACCGGCTCCTTCTCAGCACAAAATCCAACTCCAGATAGGTGTGAGGCAGGGGAACTTCAATGAGCTGGAACGCCATTTATATGAAGGTATGTTTACAAATACTCATACTGTCACATGACTCTGTCAGCACTGTTCCATTGAACAATTCTGACAGTTTACCAGTTTCTGATCCTTTTCATCCTCGATATGGCCAGCATCTATCGAAGGCTGAGGTGAATGAGCTCATCAAGCCTTCAGACGACACCTTAGCTCAGGTCCATGATTGGCTGTGCGGGAACGGAGTCAAGAAGGAGGACCTGCAGTACAGCCATGCAAAGGACTGGATCAAAGTTACCCTTCCTGTCTCGACAGTTGAAAGTCTACTCGATACTCAGTATTCTGTCTTTCAACACAAAGATGGATCCCACATGGTGCGAGCACCAGAATGGTCACTTCCAATGCACTTGCACGAGCACATTGAAACCATTCAACCAACCAATTCATTCTTCCAGCCAAAAGCTAAACGAACGACGCTCATGAGAATCCCAGATTTGGAGGAAAGCCAAGGTATTGTGGATCCAGTTATAATTCCGAGCAAAGCGACTGTTGAACAAGCCTGCAATGTGACCAATGTCACGCCCACATGCCTGCGTACTCTTTATGGTCAGTCACAAATCCCGAATATCCGAAACTTTACTTGCTGACAGTCCCAAGGCACCATCGACTACACCGTCAAGTCTGCTGGAAAGAATCAAATTGGACTAACCAATTATCTGTCCGAGGCAAACAATCGCTCCGATGTCAACATATTTTTGCAGCGTTTCAGGCCAGAAGCGGCCGGGGCAGCTTTCAACTTCACTGTTCAGATTATTGCGAATGGCGATAACCAACAGACTCCAAACAACGCAACACAGAATGCTGCTGGAAAGGATCTTGAAGGCAATCTCGATGCTGAAACTATTCTTGGCATCACCTTTCCGACGCCGCTCACGACGTACAACACAGGCGGATCGCCTCCTTTCACACCTGATCTTCTGACTTCAACGAACACCAACGAGCCGTATCTTGATTGGCTGAGTTACGTCTTGGCATTGAATAGCACTCCTCAAGTTATTAGCACATCCTACGGTGACGATGAACAATCTATTCCCCAGGCCTACGCCACATCTGTATGCAATGGATTTGCACAGCTCGGAGCAAGAGGAGTTACTCTTCTCTTCTCAAGTGGTGATAATGGTGTTGGACCCAAAGCAGACTGCTTTACGAACGATGGCAAGAACACAAGTTCATTCCTGCCTGCTTTCCCAGCTAGCTGCCTATATGTCACGACAGTGGGAGGAACGAAGAATGTCTCTCCTGAAATCGTGGCATTCGACGCTGCCAATGGCTTCTCAAGTGGTGGGGGTTTCAGCAACTACTTCGCCAGACCATCGTACCAGGACAAGGTAGTTTCAGCTTACATCACCGGTCTAGGCAACCAGTTTCAAGGTCTCTACAATACATCTGGTCGTGGATACCCCGATATTGCAGCTCAAGGCTTCCGCTTTGCTACAATCTGGAATGGAAATTTGACTTTCCTCGACGGAACAAGGCACGTCTCCCCCACGACTTTAAAATACCCAAGGGTTCTGTTCGTGATGCTGACATTTTCAATAGCGCTTCTTCGCCAACTGCAGCTTCCATCATCTCCCTCGTTAACGACGCCTTACTCGCAGCGGGTAAACCAGTCCTAGGATTCATGAACCCCTGGCTCTACTCAATCGGCAACACCGCCTTTACCGACATCACCAACGGATCTGCAATCGGTTGCAATACAACCGGCTTCCCTGCCAAAGCAGGGTGGGATGCGGTCACGGGATTCGGAACCCCTGTTAGTCTTACTTCATCCAAATTCCAAGAAGGCAAGGATGTCCAAGATTGCTGACGGTCCGACAGTATTTTCCAAAACTTCAAGCTGTGGCTCTGAGTAATGGAATGTTTAGGTAGGAAGTACCTACCTCTGTGTGTGTTATCATGAATTAATGAGTGTTCTTTTATGTCCAGTTCTGACGCTAGGAATGTGCCGACGAGTTTGATTATACTTTTAGTAGTATCGTTAATGATATCTTTATGATTTATCTAACCGCACCTCTTCATGATGCTTTCTTTGATACAATCTATCTATCGTCCATGAGACCGAGATCTACTTCCTCCCCATAGCCTTCTCCACAAGCTCCAAGATTTTCAAACACTTCTCATCCTCGAACCTCCTCGTTACAATCTGCAAACTAACCGGTGCATCAACATACTTCTCTGGACTATAAAGCTCATGATTGAACTCATCCTGCTCGTTCTTTGGGACATAGCTCTCATCCTTCTTGTCCAATTCTTGGTCAACAGTTGTGACCGGGAACACGGCACCTGGATATTCGAGTATGTTCCACTGGCTAGTGTAACTCCAATATTTCGCATTCCCATGAGGAGGTGCAGGTCCGGGACCCGCTGGACAGAGAATAGCATCAACCATATGACCATCCTCTACTCCAGTACTAAGCCAGAGGTCATTGTACCTCAGCCTGTAAGCATTTCTCTTGTCCTTGAGCTATAATTCTCTCATCAGCACTCATCATCAAACCCTCACACATCAGCGGAACACTCACATCCCAAACCTCCTCAACCGTCCTATACTTCACATTCTCACTCCCACGAATCAACCACTCTGTCAACGGCAACATCTCCTCCCCACCCTCTTTGATTAACCCCTCCACTCGTCGTCCTCCATCCTCATAATACAGCGCTTGTGTGAGATTCCAGCACTCACCATGACCCTCTGGCTCCCAATCCACGACCTCGAAACCTGGCTTCACACCCGCTTTATTCGCTTTCCCCAAACTTTCAGCAACTTCTTTGAGAGCGCGGATGATTGGAGGAGAAGGCTTCACAACCCCATCACTCCACATGATCGCAATCTTAATCTTCCCGGGAAAACTAACTTCACGCCAAGGGATAGGAACAAGATAATCATCCTTAATCCAAGGCTCATAAGACAAATAAGTCTGCATAAACAAATCCAATCCAGAGCGAGAAGAGGACATAGGACCTTGAGTAGCGTTCACCCCTTCTTGGCCTACGATGGTGTTGAAGGTGCCTTGTTTTGCGATTCGGCCAGGGGTGGGTTTGAAGCCGTAGATTCCGACGTTGGCGGAGGGGCAGCGAATCGAACCGCCTATGTCGCCTCCCATTCCCTGGTTTCTCTGTTAGCTTTACTCTTATAATTTTCCTCTCGCGTCGACCTCTTTCAAAGATCAAAGGGGAGGAAAGAGGCGAAAGTGAGACTCACCAACACACTCCCCCCGCAACCAATTAACGCACTCTCGCCTCCAGAGCTGCCTCCGGGCGTGAGGTCTGTGTTGTAGGGGTTTGTTGTTACGCCGTAGATGTTCGTGCTAGTTTCCAAATCTAACTCCATATTAGCAGTGCTATTCTCATTCACTTTCTGTTTCGGATGTTCAAAACAACCTGGGACTTTGATTCTCGAATCGATGTCCCAGGTGAAATCTAAGTCCCAGGAGAAGAAAGAACTCACGCATGACAGCCTGCGGCTGGGTAGTGCGTGCATAGAACACCGCTCCCGCCTCCCAAAGCACCTCTTGCACCCTACAGGGTCCAACTTGCTCCGATCCAATCCAAGCTACATACCCTCCATTCGTGAGAGCGTCTTTCATCCCATGGTGTTCTTTAATTGAGATTGGGAGGCCGTGTAATGGACCTGATGGAGAAGGTAAGGAATCGAGATACTTGGCTCGCTCGATGGCTTTCTCGGGAAGGAGTTCGGTGAGGCAGTTTGTCTATCGTTCGCATCAACCCTCTCCACCTCTCATACGCATCTCATCCCGTGACTTCAGACAAAGTGAATAAACAGGATAGACGGGGAGAAGACAAACCAATTTCTGGGCCAACGCCGCCCTCCTCAAAAACGCTCGTGTCACCTGTTCACAACTAACTTCCTTCTCCCTAATCCTCTTTAACAACTCCACCGCATCGTAACTCGTAATCCTCAACTCCTCATCTGTAAGCACCTGCTTAGCGATCCCCGTGACATTTTTAGGAAGTGGGTCTGGGGGTGCTGGGAGGGGAGGCTCGATTCGGGAGCATGAGGCGTCTCGGAAGGCGCGCGTGGAGGCGATGAGTTGGGCTGCGTTCATTATGTCTGGGAGGAGTTGTTTGTGTGACTTGAGGCGTACGGCATGGGGTATGCAGATAAGAACCTGAAGTCGTTGTGATACAAGCGTGAGCGAAAGCCGGAGGTCGAGCTTGAGGTTGAAGATGGGGGTTCCGTTAAGTGAAGGCGCACCCGATACAACCGAGAAAGCCCCTTTATTGGACCTTCGAGCTTGAATAGGCGCGCGCGAATCAACAACCAAACACATAGATAAGAGAGATAGAAGAGCTTATCAGAGTGTCTTATCTGAGGTTTCCGGGTGTTGCCCGCTGGGGATCCACAACTAAGCGTTGATATCGTGATACCCCATTCTTGAGATACTCGGGTAGCTCGCATGAGCCTCGGCATGATAAATCGCTTTGCCCTGGGTGAAGTTATACTCGAATCTGTGATCAAAACCGTCGCTTGAAGAAGTACATTAATCCTGAAGTTGAATTATACTTGGCTTTGCGGTAGCTGACTTGCAGCCAAAAAGACGGGGAAATTAGGATTAACTTAACTAGAGAAAGCGGGAAATGCGCTTTAGGCTTAAGGCTTAAGGCAAAAGCTGCGCGGGGCCTGAAATACGATATGGGTCATTGGGTGAATGGTTTAAATTCGATTAGAAGCTGGAAGTGAAAAATGCAGCCCCTCCAACTCCATGCTGAGCGTTCTTCAGCCCCGGCCAGAAATGGCTAAGCAGTCAATCCGTAGGTCCTGAGGGCTGGCCAGGACGATAAAGGATAAACTTGACAAAAGTGACTAAAAGTGATGGCATGAAATCTCCAGCTTGGAAGTCCAAGTATCAGCACGACAATGTAATTGTCTTTTTACTAAGACTTTATTGTAACCAAAGGCAGACTATGTCTCTAACAGAATGAGCACTATGAGTTCGATCATTCTCCTCTCTCTGACCTTGGGAGAGTGAATAGACTGATCATGCTCGAAAGAGAAGCAAGGCATGGTGTAACTAGGAATAGGAATCAATTCTGCACGTGAGACTAGGGTATGGAATTAGAATTTTGAAGGACGCAAGAAGCATCGATGTCAAATCCCAAGCCTCAAGAAGTCACCCGACTCAACCATTGACGTTCAAGGGGCGAGCCTCAGTCAAGAAGAGAGCATAGAAATTCCAGATTCAAGGAGTTTGCCTGCAGGGACTTACTCACATCCTAACAGTCTAGTCGCAGCCTGACCCCAAACCACCCTCATGTGTAACAACGGGCTGAAATCAATAATCTCTCCCAAGACACCCCGCTATTACCTCATATCGGTACAAATTGCCCCCATATAGGAAGGCAACCTTCATCTCCCACCAAACGGCATCCTTCACACGGCCCGAAGTAGTATGACAATGCCGTACAACCCGAACTCCAGCTCAACACGGGACCAAGCCAAGCCGAACTCTCAGCCCGCCTCCCTAGTCCCCATCACAATCTAAATTCCCTCACTTCAGCTCAAATTCCTTCTGCAATTATGGTCCCATTCTTATCAATCACAACGACGAAGGAGGCCCTCATCCTTCACAACCGGACTCCCAAAACCAGAAATTCCGAAAAGGGCTGCACTTGCACAAAGAACACAATCACATCACATAAGCACGGCTGCAGAAGGGCGCGGGGGCTCGCTACTTTCTTTACCCGTGCAACTTTTCATATTACAATAATATACAGGGTTCTCCGCTCCTTGTGCTTGGCGCTACGTGGGGGTTCTGTCATCCTTGTTAAGTGAGGGACTTATACCTTAGATGCGAGGCATGATGGAAGGAGAGTGTTGGAGGATTTCGGGATACTGTTTTTGGGGAGGGTGCATTTCGGGGGTTGTCGGTAATGTGGTGAGGTGATTTTGATGGAGTTAGGCATGCCATGTGAAATTTCACCAGCCGCGTCCTCCTCTGTAGCCTCCTCTACTTCCGCGAAAGTTGCCGTTCCACCCATTGTTGTTGTTGTGATAACCTCTTCCTCCTCCTCCTTGCTGCTGCTGCTGCCATCCTCCTGGGCCGGTAGGTAGGTACTGTCCTTGCTGCTGTTGGAAGTTACCCGGTGGGTTTCCAGGTGGAGGGGGTGGTGGTGGAGGAGGCCAGCTACCCATTTGCGGATTCTGGGGATTGTATTGCATATTTGGCATGTTTTGCATCATTGGCGGCGGCGGTGGCCAAGCGCCATATTGTTGCCCTTGACCACTGTATGGCACATTATGCTGTATCGGGGGAGGTGGAGGAGGTGGGAAATTGGGATTAAATCCCTGCTGGAATGGTGGAGGAATATTTGGCATTGGAGGTCTTGGTGGGAAGTCGTTGCGAGGAGCTGCAGGAGGCGGAGGAGGTTGATTCCGAGAAGAATATTGTTGAGGATACGGTTGTGGTGGATGAGGACTTCCAGATGATGGTCGTGATGGTCTTGACCTAGATCTGCTCCTTGACCCTGGACCAGAATGTCCGTTCCGGCGACTGCGATCTGGAGTAGGACTTCGAGACGAGCTGTAAGACCGTCGGCGCCGTGGAGATCTGTGGTTGTCCGATCCGTCAGAATCGCTGTATCGTCGCTTTCGCACACCTGGACTTAAACTCCTGCTTTCACTTCTCTGCCCGCGACCATCATCGTTTCCTGGCTTCTCACCCCTCTTTCGCCGCTTCATCTTCTCGCAGAATGATCGAGACCAGCCGTAGTATCCTTCGCCTTCCAGTACATCTCCAGTGATCTCGTCCAGAATTATAGGCTGTCCAAGCTCATCGATATCCATTGGGCCTCTCTCATCTTGCTCTGTTTCTCCTCCGTAAATTATTTGTACATCGTCCAATAGGGCTTTGACTGCTAGAGCCAGTCCTTCATCCGCCGGCCCAGCCACAAGTTGCAGAGGCTTGATCATGTCCGGATTTATTGGGCGGGTTGAATTCGGCACAATATGTGGCATGAGGTTTCCAGCAGGTAGGTCGAACCATGGAGTAGAAGGATCTCCATGCGTTGCAGGCATAACATATGGTATCGATTTGGCAGCTTTGGCAGTGTTTCCTTGATCCTTCTCTGTAGATCCATTGCTTGTATCCGTGTATTCTCCAGCCTCAGATGCATTCTTGACAGACTCGCGGAGTTTGTCAATGTAGTCCCTAGAATAATAGCCCTTCTCCTCCCAGATATCCAGTAGCTCTTGTATCTTGCGCTGGTGCTTGGGACACCGCTGAAATGATGCAGCGCTTGCGAACAAGCTCATGCATACTGGCTGTACCTTGCCGCATATTGATGCATCGTTGCCGCGATATTTCGAATGGTAAAGGATGTCGTTCAGAAGGTATAGAAGGTGAAGGCGTTTTCTCTTGGTTGATGGCTCGCGCTTCGTCGGCGCATTAGATGGTCCTCCAGATTGAGAAAAAGAAGATGTCAAAGCCGTCAAATATTTCACTAAAGCTGCAAATCTCGCTGTTGATTGAGAGATGTTCTGAAGTATCCATTGCTTGCATTTCTACCCTCAGCCATTTAGCCATCGCGTTGACAGAGCGTATAGAGTGTATGATCAAACCTGGACGTTTCCTGGAGTACACTGAAGGACGACTGAGTTGAGCAAGGAGTGGAAGTGCTCGATACTTTCTCGGGGCAGTGAGGTTGGATCAGGCCGCAGAAGGCCGGCTGAGAAGGAGGCCTTCGCGATTGCTAATTGATGCGACGGCATGGTGGACGTGTTATCGTATTTCAGTAGAGGCAAACATCTGCGATGCTTTGATGAAGAGATGGAGGTTGTGGCATGGTCGAGAAGAGCTTGAGAATGAGGTGTGTAGAAACGCGACAGGCCTCGCGACGGAATTTTCAGCCTCGCGAAATTTTGAGGCGGAAAAGGCTGTTGAGCCAAAGCGCATGGAACAAAACTTAAAGACAAACTTTCTGTCTTCATCTGAAATTCGATTTTTGACGTCTTTGCGCAAGTTTCGCAATAGTCAGTGAATATTTGGCATAGTCACAAGAAGAATTGCTGTAGTAGCGCAAAAGGTATAGAGACCAACATTCTGTAACACTGATGATATTGCCAGATGAACAGTTTCAATGACGTTATTACTGTTTCCTTATTCTGTCTTACTTGAGAGCCTCATATCCCTTGATACTTAAATCTCAGACGTTTCTGCCATTGACGAAGCATCGTGAATAACGCCTATATCCAACCTTGACGCCATGAGTTGAGATAGGTTTTGTGTACAAGTATTCAACAGTGCCATCATGCTCCCTCCATCAATAGCACATCACCACCGCTTCGTGTATACCATATCACCTTCGCATTGGGACTGGCAGCTCAATTGAATCTATTCCTTCACTTAGTGTCTCAACTGAATCTATCGCCCTTCTTGGCCCGGAAAGGTTCGCTCGCTTCGTACTTGCTCTTCTCCCGTACTCTCTGACCTTCGGTATCCGGAGCATGTCGAGTCGGTGCTGGATCCAGGTTTGCTTCTTGACTTGGGGATCCTGAGTGATCTGCTCTCGCTGGACCGCCGTTGCCACTGTTTGCAGGCTGTGTCGTAGCAGAGTATTCGAGTGATTCCTGCATCCGTCTCCGCTTTTGGTCGGCTTCGAATCGAGCTTGTCGGTCTGCATTAATCGATTTCTTCGCAAAGTAGTATGCACCACCACCAGCTACAATAAGTCAGAACAGATCTTCCTTCCATCATGGGACATTGACAACATACCAACACAGAGTGCGCCCCATCCGACCCTAGGAATTGAATGTTAACACGAGCGTTCGTAAGGTCGAGGCGTCCGCAGCCATTGAGGTCCGTACCAGAATGATTTAGCCTTGAAATGTGTTAGCTGGAAGGCTCGAGACAGAGAAACGTATCCCTAACAGTATTCATATCGGAAGGATTGAGTAGGGCAATATCTTCCTTGATTGTGCAGTTGTAGATGGAAATGGAGATTCAAAATCGACTCAAGAACTCTCAATTGATGCTTTGTCGAAGAATAAAATTCTCTTATCGACTTCCAAATGTGAAATGGGCTGATGAGATCAGATCAGATCTAAAGCCGAAGTTCATCCAAGCTAGCATCCCGCTTCACCCCTGTCAGTCACGCCCAGAAATAGACCGTTGAGCCTTGTCGACGGACAACAAAGTGAACATTTGCCCATGGTGACGAGGCAGCAAAATAAACAGCCAAAGACGACGATCGATGCCTCTCCTGGTACACAATCCCAGCGTCTTTTGAGACAACAACCACGAACGCAATCTCGAAGCCTTCAACACCGAGGAAGAAGACGCAAAGCCAACGTTGTCCCCGGATTTCCTCCCTTGAAGACGAGACGTGCCCCTCCATCTCGCCGTTTTGCTTGATGATCGACCACAAGCGATCTCGACGTCTGCTTTCACCCACTCGTCCGAATCTGCAACGCAATCTATGCAGCTGTGTTCAAACACCAGATGGACCCGCAATTCTATCTCGCATAAGCCTCGTGGGAGTAAGCCATCTTCGAAATGGAGGAATCGGGGGAAGAGAGCCTTGATGGCTCGTCCATAGTAGGGTTCCGTGGCATATTCTCTCCTCCTGTGTATGCTGACATTGCGGACTAGAAACCTGTATCCTCCCTCCGTTCCCATTTCGAACAAATGGCAAATGCGAAGCCAAATAATACCTTCGGAACCAAAGCCCTCTCGCCTCAACCAACTGGTGGAAGTGTTAGTAACGGTACTAGGGATGTCTTCAGATCGACGCCTGAGAAACAAGAAGATGTGCCGTTTGGAGACGTGTTGCGTGCCGCCAGGGGCAGGGAGAAGGATGCTGGAGATGCCAGCCTTCGTCCTCCTCGTACAACTTCTGCTAACATGTCGCCCTCCCCTACGAGAGCTTTACGCCCCCGGCCTGTATCCACGGTACTTCCAGCTGTCACAATTTTACCACCACAGTCGCCGCCGAAAAACAAGAACATGAACCTCACTTTGTCTAGCACTCCCTCATACCTCTCAACAGAAACTCCCTTGTCAACTACTTCGGGCGGTTCTTCTCCCAGACACTTCAGAATTCCAAGTCGCCCGCAGACTCCCCTTCTCGAACCTGGAAAGTCCCCTCGATTGCCAACCTCTCAACCTCCTTCACCACCTCCTCCTCGAAGATCGGGTGAGCTCAGACGCGAACAGCCAGCAGGCAAAGGACCACCTCCACCGGTTAATCGCGCAGAAAAGCCGAAGATTGCTAGCAAGCCTATGTCTTTAGCATTTCGCACCGAAGCTACTACGCTTGAGCCGGGCGCTTCTCAGCATTATAATGACAAGACTTCGCCATTCAGTACCCCTCCGAGCAGTGGTAGTAGTCCTAGTCCCGAGCGTGAACTTCCGCCGCCTATAACACAGCCGCGACCTTGGAATCCAGCTCGGAAGACTTCGTTTGTACAGAAAGGCTTCGAGCCACCTCCAGTACACCATTCCGTTATAGCTAAGAGGAAGGACCAAGAAACAAATGGCTTGGGCAGGAGCATAATCATACCTCAAGTCACAGGCGAACAACCGCCAGCTCTGCCAACACGGCCTCAATTAAGACAAGAGACGTCGAATCCTAGAAATCTTGAGAATGCTATGATGCCGCCACCTCCACCTCGACCTTCAATGGACAGGACACGTCCCGCTGTGACTACTAGCAGTGACAACACAACTTTCGCAACGCCTCCTAAAAGAGTGTTTTCAACCCCAACAACCCAATTGCAAACACCTCCAAGGACGCATGGAAGGTCAATGACCGTTGATAGACATTCCGAAAGGGCTCCAAATGAGATTCGCACCCCAATTACACCCCTTGTACCTCATACGGATAGTCGTGCGTCGTTCGACGTCCCTCCAACCACGTCAATAATCAAAGAGCTGCACCCAAATCTGGGAGAGTATCCGGATGCGTCGCGCTCAAATCGACGACCACCTTTCTTCAAGCAAGGAGCTCATGAAATCTCTACCAAATATGACACGAGAATCCTCGACGTTTGTGGCGAGTTTATTTGCACGTCCGGCCACTTGACGAGAGTGTGGAGTTTGCTCGACGGAGAAATCGTAACCAGTCTCGCACATACCGAAGGCATCAAGATAGTCTCTGTCGGATTCAAACCTGCGGCCGATATGAATGAAGAGGGTACACGTGTTTGGCTCGGAAATAACATCGGAGAGCTGACGGAAATTGATGTGCGGACGCAAAGTATCGTCACTAGCAAAACCAATGCTCACACACGTCGGGAAATCATCAAGATGTACCGGCATAAAATGGAAATGTGGACGCTTGACGATGGCGGTACGCTACATCTTTGGGCGCCAGACAGTACTGGGGCTCCAAATCTCACCAACCCTACCCAGAGCTTCAGAGTACCGAAGGGCCATACATTCTCGATGGTCGTTCGCGACGAGTTATGGCATGCCACTGGTAAAGATGTCAGAGTGTTTGTACCCACTGTTGATGGCTCAACCCAGTTTCAAGTCCTTCAACGTCCTCTCTTCCAACCAAATACAGGTGATATTACTTCCGGCACAACATTAAGCTCACAACCTGATAAGGTTTACTTCGGTCATACCGATGGGAAGATCAGCGTATACTCAAGACGAGACTATTCATGTCTTGGGGTTGTAAACATCAGTGTATACAAAATCACTACACTTGCTGGTGTGGGTGGATATCTCTGGGCTGGCTTCAGTACTGGCATGATTTACGTTTACGATACCACGAAATCGCCTTGGTTGGTCAAGAAAGATTGGACTGCTCATAAAGACCCGGTCATCAAGTTACTGCCTGACCAAAGCAGCTGCTGGTCCCTTGAGCGCGCGCAGGTCATCTCACTCGGTCAGGATAATATGCTACGTGTCTGGGATGGGCTACTTCAAGAAGACTGGCTTGAGACCCAAATGCAGGCCCAAGAGGCTGAATTTTGTGAACTGAACTCCATCAAGACTCTGGTTATGACGTGGAATGCAGGCGCGTCAACCCCTTATCACCTCCAGCATTCCGACCAAGATGCAAAGTTCTTCCGCGATCTTATTCAAGGAAGTGGCTCGCCCGACATTCTGGTTTTCGGTTTCCAAGAACTTGTGGATTTGGAGAACAAGAAAACGGTGACAAAGAGCTTTTTTAAATCGAAGAAGAAGGATCCGACGGAGCAGGAGCATATGAGCCACCAATATCGAGATTGGCGAGACTTCTTAATCCGATCTTTGGATGATTATATGCCCCGCGATGAGCTCTATCATCTCCTCCATACCGCCCATCTTGTTGGTCTCTTTACTTGCATCTTCGTCAAGGCTTCATTGCGAGAACGCATCAAGAGCCTTAGCGCTGCCGAAGTGAAGCGTGGAATGGGCGGAGCACTTGGAAACAAGGGAGCCTTGGTTATACGATTCATATTAGATGATACCTCTCTCTGCTTTATCAACTGTCATCTTGCCGCCGGCCAGACACAGACGAAAGACCGAAATGCCGATATTACAGCCATCTTAGAGGGTCCGATATTACCAGCGGAAAGAGATCACAGTGTGAGGCAGGACAGCTACATTGGTGGTGGTGATGGGACAATGATTCTGGATCACGAAATCTGTGTCCTGAACGGAGATCTCAACTATCGCATTGATACCATGGGCCGAGATA
This sequence comes from Acephala macrosclerotiorum, assembly GCA_014904845.1. NCBI lineage: Eukaryota > Fungi > Ascomycota > Leotiomycetes > Helotiales > Mollisiaceae > Acephala > Acephala macrosclerotiorum. The sequence continues at coordinate 228,507 of MU119238.1, forward strand.
CTGTTGTCAGTGCAGTCAAGTCGAAGAATCTCAGCAAGTTATTGGAGAGAGACCAATTGCTTGCATCAAAGAGGAAGAATCCCTGGTTCAAATTACGATCATTCGTGGAGATGCCAATCACTTTTGCGCCGACTTACAAGTACGATGTCGGAACGGACAATTATGACACCAGCGAGAAGAAACGCTCTCCAGCTTGGTGTGATAGAGTCATGTATCGAGGCAGGGATAAAGACCGTGTAAAGCAGTTGGACTACCAGCGCCACGAAGTTCGAGTCTCTGATCATCGGCCAGTGACAGGGACATTCGAGATGGTCATCAAGACGGTCTCACCAAAGAGACGTGCGATGAAATGGGATGAATGTCAAAAGCGGATGTTGGAGAGGAAAGAGAGGCTTGCAAATGAAGCAAGGTGAGCCCATACACTGCCTTGACATGAATTGTTATTGACCATGGCTTAGTCTCAACTACCTCACCAACATACTCGGTTTCGACGTAGCGACCAGCCAGAAGCTAATCTCTCAAAAACAGAAAGGTCGATGAAGACATCAGGATATTGTCGAAGTAAAGTATAAAATACAAAGAGCCAGGCCAGGGATGTCCGAGTAGAGATCAAGGCTTTGCTTTCAGCGATAGCACTCAAATCGCAAGTGCCGACTATCACTTCACGTGATGACTCAGCTCACCAAGATAGATCAGCTAAAAGTAGCGCATCTCGAAAGTGTTAACGTCACGGCTCGATTGCGGGAAGAAATGAGCCGTCAGGAGCTGCCTCCGAACTATACACCGATATGGCAAGATAGCACGAGCTTGCGCAGGAACAGACCCGGCAGTGTTGATCCAGACGACCGGGGCTTGAATAGTGACGAGATGTATTTAGTGTATCACGACACCAATAAATGCTCACTCTGATCTCGTGTGATTTCATCTTTCTCCTTCCATCTTCAGCTCATGTTTTTATGACTGATGAATCTTTTCTCTACCAAATTAGTGTTCACGAAATTTTTCCCTCGAATCCTAAATTCACTTCTGACCTCGTCCATCAAACTCGTCAGACCACCATCCCGCCGCCACCACTTCCCCCAACCTCCTCCCACCTCAGAACCTACTCCACCACCCCCAAAAATGTCACCCTCAGCCCAACAAAAAGACTCCGCTAAATCCCAAGGCCACCAAGCCAACGAAATCGAAGGCCAACAAAACGAATGGAAATTCTGCGAACCATACAAAGTGCATGAAAACGATCCGAATTTCAAGGCGCTGTATGAGGGGAGTTGTCATTGTGGACGGGTTCAGTATCAGTTAAGTAGAGAGAGACCGCTTAATGCTAAGTTTTGTCATTGTGGGACTTGTCAGGTTTTGCATGGTGAGTTCTTGGGTTTGCTTGTCTTTTAGTTTCTTGGGGGAGTTGGATGTTGGAGAGGGTGTGGTGGGGTGGAGAAGTAGTGGGGCGGGGCGGGAAAGAGGGAGCGGGTGGGAAAGCAAAGGGAGGAGAACAGGGGCTGACGAGAGAACAGGAGCGCCATTCTAATGGGCAGCTGTATTTCATAAATCCGATATCAACTTCACACATGGACACCACGACCTTGGCTGGTATGAAAGCAGCGAGAAAACCACTCGTCATAAACTCCCTTGCAAGGTATCTTGCGCCTACTGTCGAAGTCCGATCATGGATGAGGGACGGAGGATGATTTTGTTGTTTCCGAGTTTGATCAAGTTTAAGAGTACGCAGGAGAAGAAGAATTTCGATCCTACGTGAGTTGCCTTTCCAACTCTCGTATTAAGGTTCGGATGAATAGGTTTATGGAACGAAGAGGGGATGAAAAGGGAGAATTCATGGGACGGAGGCTGATGAGATGCAGGTGCCACATGTTCTACTCCAAACGCCTAGTCGATATCCCCGACGGCCTCCCCAAATGGAGCGAAATGCAAAACAAGAGCGACCTCATCGAAGACAGTCCACCCGAAGCCATCAAGAAGCGGAAGCGCGAGATCGAGGAGGAAGAGAAGAACGGAGAGAAGGATAGCAAGTCTGCAAAAAGAAGGATTCTTGACTATAAGGTTACAATGAATAGCTCTACTGGTCTAATCTACAAGTTGAGACATCCTACTGAGAGTTTGCCTGCCATCCATCTACAAGTTAAAATATCCTGGTGAGAGTTTGGTGAAGACGTGGTCCGGGTCGTATTCGTCTCTAATGTTGCGCAAGCGCGCCAAGTTCTTGGCACCGTATGACTCGAAGACTGGTTGACGTTTTCCAGCATAGTTTTGGTATAAGAAAGGGTGGTCGAGACCTCGTTCCTTGGCGAGTGCGACGGAACGGTCGAGGATGCTTTTGCTTGCTTGGTATGCAATTTCGTCGTCCTTAGGATCTTTCCAGCCGATCGTAGTTTCTAGCACTGCAAGTATAATTAGCACAAGATGCCGTTTTGAAATTCTTCAGAGGCATCAGAGTTCTTACGCATCAATGGCCCATCATCGGGACTGATTCCGAGACAATTTCCTCCGTTCTTCTGGAAATGCGTAATCTCGGCTTTGGAGATGATTTGCATAGGCAGTGCTGATACCATGCCCTTCAAGTATCGTATTTTCTCAGTCTCTTCCATGTATATATTAGTAATTTCCTTCATGAGATCGGTATCAAGCTTGAATGTCGCAGTCTCATAGAGCACCCTGTGGCCACCACTTAGACATTTATCTCAGCAAATTTGATTTGACGTACCGTTGACGAGCGCTGTTCAGAGATTGGATTTCCTTTGCAAAATCAGCAGTTTTGCTAACTCGATCTGACGCCCAGATCTTCTTCGCACGATGCATTGCTCCAAATCCCGGTGCACCTTCAAGTCCCTTTCCATGATTCATTTGACCCACTAGCACGTATGTCTGCACGATTGAGAAGAAGCATATCACGCCATAAGCATGAGCAAAGATGTCCGTCTCGGCCACGGCTCCAATCTCGCCTAACATCTCTGCAACATCGTTGAAGCCGACACAATATCCGAGTTTGCAAGCAAGAGTGGTAACTGCTCCCAGAGATTTTTCAATCAGCGCAGTTGGGCTCCAGCCAAATTGACGTGGTATTCCGAGAGCTGAAAGCCGTTCAGATACGTCGGATAGGAGCATGAGATCGCAGCCTCCCCACATGGGAGTGTCGACGTGATTGTACACGTCAAAGCGGGTGACGACGCCAAAGTTCTTGCCACCACCTCGGAGAGCCCAATAGAGGTCAGGGTTTGAAGCTTGGTTGATGTTGGAGATGGAACCATTTGCAAGGACGATCTGGAAGACAGCGTCAGTGACAAAATCTGAAAGACCAGATACGTAAGACCAGGTAGGTTTGGATGCCATAGTGGAGATTCGCATGGCTTTCGACCGATCCTCAGCTCCGGGCAGCATTTGACTCACCTCATAGTTGTAAACATTGTCAGCGCCCCATCCATGGCGACGGGAGATGAAAGAGATGCCTCCTAATCATAAGGTGAGTCTTGAGTACCGAATAAGCAATCTCTTGAGATGCTTACCACCTAGTAAGAAGCCACCAACTCCAACCTGAGCATCTCGACCTCCCACCACAGTCACATTGAACGGATCCAGATAGTCATAGACATTGATCCATCTGTTTCCCGGTCCAATTGAAGTAAGTCTTCGATCATCAGATATCTGCAAGCTATTCAAGTTTCGCAAGTCAAGCGTGATCCCTCCAGGAGCGCTCGAGGCACCAGAGAACATCGCATGTCCACCACTCTTGACAGCAAAGATGCACTTGTACTGAGTGATAACTTTGATAGCGTCTGATACATCTTGAGCCGAGGCGGGCAGTACCACACATGCCGGGACGGTTTCACGTTGTTGATCAGAGTAATAGCCCTCGAATAACAAGGCTGGTATGTCTTGGTAGTGGACTTTGTCACCAAGAATGGCCACAAGAGATGTGCACTGGCGGGTATCAGTATCAGAGATGCAAGGCTGAAAGAAATGCTGACCGCATTGTGACAGTCTGCGCCACTCCCCTCAGAATTCAATGGAATCTGAGCATCTTCCTGTCCCTTGATCTCGAGGGCAAACGATAAGCAAAGTAGTAACAGACTCGAAAAAGATTGAACCATCATCACGACGTTTGCAACATGAAGATGAACGGAAGAGATCTTGATGAAGAAAGGAGAATAACGTCTGATATATAACTGTATCGCAAATAAGCGTGTGCGGCCGTCCCATGTCGTGGAAGCTGACAAAGCTAGTCGTAATAGTGATCCCATTAGAGGCTGCATTTCGCCGATATACCCGATACAAACAGATGCATGTGAGATGTTCATCTTCCTCAACATTCAAGATATCTCTCTGCATTCCAAATATTCTAAGCCGTCTCCGCTAGAGACGTAATAAACTAGTTTGACTCATGAAAGCAGATCGAAGCCGGTATCGAGGACATTGTTGTTGACAGGTGTCATGAGATGAAGGTGCCCACCTTCATGCTCTTGGCAAATGCAGACGTGAGCGGGAAGACATCGTCGACCTTGGTTTTTTTTTTGGATCTTTTGCGCCAGGTACCGACACATCGAAAGAAAATCCACTACGCATGCGAGATGGAGAGGCAAGAAAGCTGTGAAGATACGTATACAGAGCTCTGGCTGGGCATGGCTAGTCTACATTCGGTCTAGATTACACCCCTGAAAATGTCTGAGAGCAACATCCCAACTCACAGCTCCCTTTTTGGCCTTCGCAAGACACCTCCTTATCTATTCTTCGGATATCAAGTGTTCCAGGACGCAGGTGTGACTTTGCGTCGGGTTGGTGATGGTCTTCAAGGGGAGGCCGAGTCGTGGATGTGAACTTTGCAGGTTGGTGTCCTCTATGTGGAAAATCTTGCGTATGTTACTGCAGAGTATTATCTAATGCGTTGTGCATAGGAAGGTGCATACGAAAGCGAGTTCGATTCACTATTTCCGGTCAACCAATGTACTGATTCATACTAGTGCGATGAAAAGCGCCCAGCGTGCTCACGTTGTGTAAGGTTGAAGAGGGATTGCAGTGGCTATCGAGACGAAATCGACCTCATATTTCACCATACGGATGTCGAATTGAAAGGCAGACGCCGAAAGTCGGGAAAAGATGATGGAAAACAACCCTCTGCCGCTATGGGCTCTCATTCATCACATGACCACTGTAAAATGCTGGCTGGAGAGGTGAGCTTTCTCCTGAGTGGGAGTGGCCAGACTTTGCTGCCCTCAAAAGAACATCTGGCGTTATGTTTCTTTTATCAGACTACGTTGGAGCCATTGGTAGACGCCGACCATACTCAATACCTCCACCTCCAACTCCCGACTCTCTTCTCTCTAAGTAGAGAAGATTCTGCTTTACATTTAGCTACGCAAGCAATATCTCTCGCTGTCTGGGCTAGATCGCGCCCTAGCGATATCAATGCAAGGCGTTTGTCGAGAATACGTTATTCGCAATCGCTCTCAGCAATGAAGGCAGCTATTCAAGACCCAGTCGAAGTCAAAAGTGACGAAACCCTCTATACCGTTCTTCTTCTTTCTGGCTACGAGGTTCGTCTTTCCCCATCTCAATTCCGCCTTGATCAATGCTGATACGATATTTAACATAGACAATCACATTCGATTCAGAAGCATTGTCTGCGTGGGGTACACACATTGATGGTGCCACTGCTTTGATCAGAAACCGTGGGAGAAAGAACTTTTTCACCCCATTCGCATGCAACATGTTTCTATTTATCCGACGGAGCGCTGTGAGTCTATCTCCATCTACAAATTTCAGACTTCTAATACGATACTACAGATTCAAAGTCACTCGCAAATCTCTAGGCCAATGGACCCGATCTTCGATGACTTCGCTGAGATCCTATCGCCGTACGAGAATGTCGAAGATCAGCTTCTTTCGAGGACCACGCGTATCCCGGAACTCCAGGCTCTGACTAACAGCCTTCTCTCACGGCCGAGTTGCGATATTGATGTTAGTGAAGCGTTCGAGCTCATTCAAGCTGCTGAGGACGTGGATTGCGAGCTTGCAAGGTGGGCTAGGCAGATCCCCACCCAATGGTCTTATACGACTGTCACACGTATGAGCCCACGACTTTCAAAATCGTTCTTCATTCCAATTCAGATCCATCGGTATCCCAACTTCTATGCAGCCCGCGTCTGGAATTTGTACCGAGTCCATCGTCTCATTATACAATCGATTTTGTTCCGCGTCTCCTCCTGCACGTATCTTGACCGAACAGACTATCATCAAGACCGCACGGAAAAGATCAACAGGAATTTGGTAGACGACATGTGCGCCAGCGTTCCATTCCTTTTAGGCTATGACCTGTCGAAACTGAAGCATTCCGCTGATAGTCCCCAAGACGAAAACTTCACGTGGCCCCAAAGTTCAATCAATAAGGCTAGCAGTTCTGGGCATACGGGCAGATTTTCCCTCATATGGCCCCTGTATTTTGCATGCAGTGTGCCCTCAGTGCCAGAAATACAACGGGAATGGATGCGTGCACAGCTGCGATGGATTGCTGAGACTGGCGAAGCCCAAGCACGCTTCGTTCAAAACGCCGAGAGCCAAACTCTTATTGGGGGACCCGAGAACTTCAGATTTGATTGTGTATGACCGTTAAGTTTACCATGAATCTGAATCAGGAGAGCAAGGGCCAAGAGGCGCAACTAGCTCTTGATTCCACATTTTAACCCTCCTCCTAGCGAGTGTAGCATCCTAGCGCGTCCCAAACAGGCAAGAGTTGAGACGGCCAATCAGCGGTCAGGGCTGCACGTGCACGATTTTCTAATTTTCAGAAGATTGAGTTGATAGATCATCAAATCAGCACCCAATATGTGGCCGCGATTAGCATCATCGGGGACTTCGGGCTTCCAAGCCATTTCGACTGACCCTTTCGGTTGTTTAAAGACTGGCCCTTCTCCCGGTGATAAGATTTTGGGAATCCAAGTCACCTTCCGAAAAATCTGTCCAGCATCACTCTTGATATAGCTTGTGCCCGGAATCTTTCTGCAATATTTCGTAGCAGCATGATGACTTCTAGTACCAAGGAGTCTCAGTCGGCAGATGTCGAAAAGTCTAAAAGTCATCTTGTGACCGTCAGAGACTATGGCTTAAAGCTTGAGATGCCAGTGAAGCAAAAGCTATCAGCTTTAGATATGAATATGCCAAGACTGTACGGCTCTCGAGAGATACTCTGCTTTCCTCTGTTGGCGGGCATGAACAAAGCCCAGACGTAAGAATCTATCCCCTCTAGTCACATTAGAGTTGTCACTTCTAACATATTTTCCAACCAGCTTTGAGAATCTGAGAGGAGGTCTGGCTCACACAATTTCTTCTATACCTTGGATTTCTGGAGAAGTGGTAAGTTCTTTCAACTCTTCGTACCTTGAACTCTTCGTACCTTGAACTCTTCGGCTCTTGCTGCCACGATTTTAAAGGCTGATGTTGCCATATCAGGGGCCAGAGGAAGGCAGTGATCCAGAAAGCAGCAGAGTTCAGGTGGTAGAAGGCATTGGCGGCGTTGTGTTACGGTATTACATGAAGAACCTCATAGCCCAGTGCGTTGCTGAAACAAGACACAGGTACAAAGACCTCACCAGAGTCCTACCATCCTACAATGAGCTGAAGAAGAACAATTTTACATTCTCCAAGCTCACGACTCCGCTCATTTCCCCTCTTCAGGTCATACAAGAGTCTCAACCTGTCATGGCAGCGCAGGCAAATTTTGTCGAGGGTGGACTCCTTCTGACAGTTGGGGTTCATCATTCGGTCTGCGATGGGGGCGCACTCGATCATATCCTCGAAATCTGGGCACACAATACAGGTGTTACGCACGACTCGGGACCATACAGCAAGTATGATCCTGTCTCGAATGATCGCACACCCTTATGCGAAGGTCTTCCAGCAAACAACATAGCTGATTTTCCCGAATACGTGCTTATGCCTACACCATCTGCGGACCCAACTCAGATGGCACCGCCAACTTTCAAGTTGCCTCCAATGACAGCGAAGATCTTTTACCTCTCGCCGGAACATCTCGCAGATCTCAAGATAGCAGCAAAGGCATTCTCCACTAACGATGCTGTCAGTGCATTCTTTTGGCACCACATGACTGTAGCTCGAAACCCTTCCAACGACTCCACCGACAACGACAAAACATCAGCTGCACTCTTTGCAGTCAATATTCGTGACCGCACAAGTCCCCCGCTCCCTGCGACTTATCTGGGTAATGCATCACTTGGAGGTATTACACAACGACTTTCAATAACTAGCCTGAAAGACACCCAGGCCGGGCTCTGCCAGGCCGCAGCGGCCTTCCGCAAGGGCTTGAACGCGATCAACAGTCCAAGCCGAGTGCCGCTGACAATTGGACTCCTCAGCTCCCGACCCAATCCTCAGGACTTCAAATTCGCCGTCCATGGATTCTTGGGTCCCGATATCACTTTGACTTCGTGGGCTAATATGGGTGTCCGCAAAAGGGCTTGGGGTGGCTTGGGTAAGCCTGAAGGATTTCGTGTCCCATATGAAGCCGCGGACGGTGTGGTTGCGATCTTCCCAAAGTTGGAGAACGGAGGGCTAGAGGTTATGGCTGGTCTCGAGAATGAATCTATGGAAAGGATGTTGAAGAACCCGAGATTTCAGCAGTTCGCTGAGGAGTAAATTAATGTGGGATTTATTTCTGGGACCTGTTTCTGTTGATAGAGATATGTAAAATCGAGATTGCGGTACGCAGAAGACAAGTAGACCGCGAGACAATAAGCAAGATGTGATATTCCTGGTCTTAAGTGCATTGGGAATATAGCTTCACCTCATATTTTGCTATGTGAAAGCAAAAGTAACTGCTATCTTTCAGATAACAAATCCAAGTACTACAACAGCTCCGGTTCTGATTGGGTCTTCTTTGATTCCAATCTTCGAGGAGAGGTGCCGTGCTTCGGAATAAGGGCGGGGCTAGCCTAACGGGTAATCTTCGGGTGCTTTGCTAAGCTTCATTTCGCATCTCGAACCCGAAGTGACCAACATTCCTCCACGTTGTTGACTACATTCGACTCTGCGCCATTGTTCAACAGTCACTAATGCTTGTCAATCGATGCACAACGGCTGCTCAACATGGCCAAGATCAAGGTCGCGACAAGCCATGATCCCAAACCCTCAGCTGTCTATGTATTTCCTCTAGAGTTCGAACACAACGGATTGAAGTTCGCACACAATAGCGCAGGATGCGTCACCTTTAATGGAGCCCCGAACGAGTCGTCGAAGAGTCTCACACGCCTGTTACATCCAAGAAACACTCAGTATAACGGGCAGACCTCTACATGGCCCCTGAAGAGCAAAGCGCAGAAGTGATGGCGTGCAGTAAGCCACCCTCGCCAGTTGACTAAGTATACTTGTACAGGTGGAGGCAATGATGTTGACCTGTCGTCGGAATAAGTCATTTGCTAACTGTTTGCAGATGTGCGCCTTCAGAGACCTCAAGAAAACCGGCAGCCTGCCAGAGATACAAGAACGATTAAAGACATTCCTCCAGGCAGGGAGCCAGAAGGAGAAGAACAAAGAACCGTTGATCGAATTTCGAGCCCTGGAACAAGCCGCCACAGATGGAAGGAATCAATGGCTAGCAGAAAACCGAGCAGTCAGGCGAACGTTCTGGAACGCCCTTTCGCCGGAAGAAAAGTTTCAGAAGGATGTAATTCAGTATATTCAGGATGGAAAAAATTCGCCTACTGCCACATGGTGCCCTTGGCTCTCAAGTGAAGATATTCAGCGGATAAAAGTATCAGGATGGGCGGAATTGGTATTCACAACCGCACCAGATACAGAGTCGAGATATCATAGAGGAGGCATGGAAGGTGACGCCTAGGACTCATTCTTTGCCGACGATGGTGATCGGTATCGTGAAGAAAGCTTTCAAGGTCGCACTTTCGTTAGCACGAGCTTTAAAACGAGCATCGTCTTCAGTCCTAGAAAAGCTGTCACCGACAAGGCGGAACAGATGTGCCAGTGAATTGAGCGTGGGTATATAAAACATACAATTGCACGAGATCCAGACGCTAGATCCGTACTATCCTCGAGTTCTGTGACAACTCCCAACTTAGAAGCCTCAGGAACGATCACCTCTGGTCGAAGAAAACGGCGAGCGGAGGACATGGAGGTTACAGAAGCACAGGAGCCCAAGAAAGCCAACCTCGGTGATCAACAATGGACTGATGAAGAAGAGGTAGTTGCTAGAACTGCATGGGAGCCAAATCAAGCTGGGATCAAGTCGTAGGTGAAAACAGCAGAACGTTGACTCAACTATATTGACGGAGTCCTTAGGAGAGAACCGGGACTGTGGGATGGTCGACCAAGTCTCGGAATGCTCTGGGGATAGCAGTTTCTCGCGAGCATTACGACGGACGACCATACGAACCTTGATGATGGCCAAAAATGGAGAACCATATTGTCATGGTCCATCTCACCAATGACCGCCCAGTGCAGAACACCAGTTTCGGATATCTCCTTCCGTGTCATGATTTTGGTATCGTTCCAGCAGCTGGAAGGAGTTGACAACCGACTCAGCAAGCACCATATCAACTTCTTTGGTATAGTCCCTGGTCAATCCAGTTTGTTCGAATCATGACACGGAGAAAGATTTCGCACGATAGCTGCTGATTGAAAGCAAACCAGGGCTTCTTCTGTGTACTCAGCAAATGCTGTGTACCATCACCTGTTCTTCCCTTTGGACAAAAGACTTATTCAGTTGTTCAATGCCCGCTTTTTGGCTCCAACAGAGAAACTCAATTGGTTAAGATCACAATCATCAATCGTTAAGACAGACATCTTCCACGGACAACCGTATCCTCCAAATCCTTGGCATCAAAATGCGATGCGCCGCTTTCAAGTGCGCCCTCAAATTCGACTCCTCCCTCATCTTCTGACACTTCGAACTATGACGTCCAAGAACCACGCATCGATACCGCACGCCTGTACTCACAATATCCCAATATGCATGCTCAGGCCTTGCTCCCCTCTTATCAACTAATATTTTAGCAACTTTTTCCAAATTTGCTTGAACTAGAGGATCGGCGGGGTAGGACCCGGTCGCCGTCTCGATGTCTTGCAATGTCTTGCTATATTTGCGACCTCGGAGGCGGGATTCAGCTTTCCATTCGTCAAGTGAAATGGAACCTAGCGGCCGGTGTTTTTGTTGCGGGGCAGCCGATGACTTCTTCGGTCTTGGACTTGCCTTCTCGTTTAAAGGCTTGTCTGGCTTGCCTTGCTCTGGCGAGACATTGAAGCGGAAGCGCTTATCAGCTCTAGCGGAGAACACATGATCGCGCAGAGTTTCATCCGTTTTCTCGCAACTCATGACTTTTTTCTTGCTTGCTGTCATGAATGCAATGGATTTTCTGAGTGTACCGCGTCCGAACTTTGCGGTGCAGCTACACCCTGTGCCGATACTGACGAGGAGGCCAACGGAATTGGAATCATTGCCATTATGATAGCAGGCTTCTCTGTAAATCTCGTCGGCAGGATTGTTTACCCAAAACCCTCCGTCGAGAAATTTGTGGTCCCCGATGGTGATGGGGTTGAAGTAGGTGGGAGCTGCGGACTGTATTGAAGTCAGTTCACGAAGCTTTCCTTTAAGGCTTACGAGCAGTGCAAGAAGGAACATATGGAATACTTACTGTCACACGAGCTACCTGCCATATAGGTATACGGTGTGCAGACCCTGGATTCCTCTGGGCTATATTTTTTCTTTCAAGCTCACGCGCTGCCAATTGATGACGATCATAACTTCGAAATATGTATTCAGGTTCGGTGTCCATAACGCCTCTGTCTTCGATCCTTTCACTTTTATAGGACACCACTATCCTGTTGGACGATTAGCGTGTCAGCGTCTCTCCGGGGGATTAGAGCCTCATGTCTTACACATTCTTTCATGGGAAGCGAATAAGTTCTCCGGCCCAAGTGGCATTTTACCGCTCGCATGTGTTGAAACCACGTGCTCAAAGACTTTAACCAGGCGTTTGGGATTGAACTTGTCTCTTGGAAACGGTATTGGGTCATGGATGGAAAACAGTCGAGGATGGCCAAAGATGTAGCCAGAGAGATGCTCGAAGTCCTCGATTGCAGTGTCAACACTTATACGAAGTCGACCCAGCATAATGGCGATAAGGCCAGCAAGTCAGCAGATGATGCTCGAATGATCTTTCTCGAAACAGGTTACCTACCCTTCGGTACTTGTGCCACCAATGTAGTCAAAGTAGTGGCAAGGCAAGTACCAGTCGCGTGTATATCGAGTTTGTATTTCTTTTGCCGAAGGTGTCAGCTCTCGAGAGCGATTCTGCATCTCAGCACCCCTTCTTTCTTTAGCTTAAAGGTCCCGCCGACCCCAGTATTCCTCTTTCCATTTTTCAAAATTATTGCCTCCGATCTCTCGGCGCCCGGCGTTTGGGTTCACTGTACACCCATTGGCAGACTTCTGGGGTGGAAGCTCGATGTTGCTGTTAGCAGCTTCTGCTCAAGCTTCACAATGAGGCCCATCAAGGCTCTCATGATGAGCAAGCTCAAGTATCCGCGCACGCCACCGCCATCTATGTTTTCACTTAAGTGCAAATTCTTTTTCCGCGAGGAAAAGATCGAAGATGGAAAGCACCATTTGAGTAGCCCATGGAGATGTAAGCTCTATGATACTTGAAGGAAGTCTGACGCTCTCAGTGTCGCTCTCGGTCGAATGCAAACCGTGCTGGGAAGTACCAGGGGAGATTCCGAGATCATCTATAAGTGCTGCCGAGTCCTAGCTTGAAAGGCTGTTCCCTTCTGCATATGGAAGCGGATCAATTTGGATAAAAGACATCTTAGGAAATCTTGTTAAAGGTTTGTTGGACCCAATGTAACAATGACAAGGTATCGTTGTCGCGAATTACTTAGATTGGTTTCGATTACAAGAGGATCTAGGGGCAAGCATCATCTAAATCTCTCGACAACCCGCCAAGCAAAAGGAAATACGATAGGGTGATGAACCACCACACCCAAGCAACATCCTTCTCACAGGTGTTACGAGAATTTCTGCGAAATTCCACGACCATATCGAAGTCTTATGATTCTTCACTGATAGTTGATTGATGGCTTGATGTTTCTTGCTATTTGTACTTGGTAGGAAGGGAGACATGGGTGAATGGTGGTGGCTTTCGAGTAAGGAAATGTGAAGTGAACAGACTCTGATGGTGGTGGCCTTTGAGTAACAGCATAAACAGAGAAAGAGCTCACGTGCAAATGGTATACTTAGGGCACCTACAGAAAACCCACCGCCAAACGACCACGTCTCATCAAGATCGTCAATGACGCGACCATTTCTAGCTTGCCTTGAGGCTTCAACAGAGTTTCAGCGGCTTCGTTATCCAATAGAGGCTGAGGCATGTGAGGCTGAGCATCATGAGAGGAGGCTTTTGGAACAACATGACTCAAGTCGCACCACGAGACAGTCACTTTCACCTGGATTTCAAGAACCGGACCTGCACCTCCATATCAATTAACTGCGCCAAGAATTCGAAACGACGAATACAATTTCCACAAACCTTCATTATGACTCGATCTTTCTTTGAATTGCATATAGGAAAGAAATCAAAGGCCAGATTCTTGGTCAAACTAAAGGACCTGCGAAGCGTGAGGACGACTCCCAGCATCTTCTACTGGAACGAAGAGATAGCGATCGTCTTCGACCCGTTAAGGTGGAAGTTCTATCGTGACTCGGTCACCAACATCGAGGACAAAGGTGAGAAACTCATTCTGTCACTTCTCGCACGCTATAATTGACACTTGCGGAACCCCATGAAAAAGTCAAGTTACCGATATGGGAGAATTCCTTCGAATGCCTAGTCGAGGTCAAAAGCTCCAACGAGAAGATCCCGCTGGGAACAGTCGATCTTTCGAAGCTTGGGACAACGATCAACCTGCACCGAGCTCGCGGGAATATCCCATATCTATACATACTGGGTAAAGTGGAAGTGCCACACGATGTTGTAGAGATGGAGAAACACAATGAGAGGGTCATGAGTATATACGTGGAAGGGAAGGAATAGTGTGAGGATGTACTGTAACATCGAGGTTTCTGTCACGGTGATGGAAAGGGGCTCGCTTACACTCTTTGGCAGACGGAGAAAGAAAATTTGAACAGGATTGTCTTTTCATTCATATCGACCACAGCCTCTATCAAGATCAGTTCCCTCCGCTTACCGTGATGCCATACCACAATTTCACCCACTCAACCAATCTTCACCTCTAGACTATCACCAACCGTCTCTTTCTCTACCACCCCTCCCTTCTCCGCCCCAAATCCACCCCCATTCTCCTCATCATCCACTCCTCTTCCTCCCAATCCCGCACCCGCACCTTCAATCCCAATCGCTGCCGTCGTAAACTTATCAGCGGGATCCCTATAACTCGGCACAAAATTCACACAAAGCGCATAACTCCACGCAGCGATGAAGAATGCCAACGGAACCCTCATCGCTATCGCCGTCGAGTTATTCGCATCCGCGACTGCTCCCAACAAAGGAGGGACGCAAGCGCCTCCTGATACACCTCCTACAATGAATCCTGATCCGCGCTTGGTGTATTTGCCAAGTCCTCGCATACCGAGTGCGACGATGGTGGGGAAGCAGATTGATTCGAAAAACAAAGTGATGTACAGCATCGCCATTCCCGTATTTTGTCTCTGAGTAATAGCTGGAGCGATGAAGATAATGCACATCGTCAGATAAAACAAGAATACCCATCTCGGTCTAACAAACTTCATCAATCCCACACCAATGAATCGACCAAGAGCAAAAGCGCCTTGAGCTCCAGCGAGGAATTTCGCGCCGAGAGCAGAGTCGGTGTTAGATCTTGTTTCAGTGACATAGTTAATGAAGTAGGATGCGATGGCTACTTGGGCGCCTGTGTAGCAGAATTGTGCGAAGGCGGCGTGGAAGAGGCGATATTGTCTGTGGAAGGGGAGGATGTCGGCGCTAGCGTGGGTTTCTTCGGCTTGGAAGGCCATGTCTGCGTCCGTAATCTCTGGGATCGGAGAGCTGAATCGCGTCAGTATGTCACTTTCCTGATGAAGATGGCAATGAAACTTACAAGTAAAACACCACAGCAAGCAAGAAGACGAAACAAGCAATGGCGAGGTATACCCATTGCACGTTTTTCAATGATTGCGTATCATCGGCGGTCTTCAAGAAGAAGACGTAAGACCCCAGAACAGGAGCGACAACTGTCCCAATACCATTGAAAGCTTGTGAGATGTTGATTCTCATTTCAGCGTATCTCGGAGGCCCACAGACTATCACGCATGATCAGCTCGTGCCCACTTGTGGCGAAATGAGGGAGGGCAGCTTACCAGTGATATACGGATTCGCAGCAGTCTCAAGGCTCCCCAGTCCGTTCCCAATAATGAAGATAGCAGCGCAGAATCCTCCGAAAGACCGATGAAGGATGCATGGCCATGCAATGAGAGCTCCTACACCGTAGAGGCAGAGCCCCCAGATGAAAACTGGTTTGTAGCCATAGTGTCTGAGAATCCAGTTTGCGTGGCCGAGAGAGGCGAGAGGATATGCTCTGGATGTTCGTTAGTATATTGCCATGATTAAAAAGGAGCAGGAAGTGGACAAACCCAAAGTAGGCAGCTTGAAGACCCGAAGATCTAGCTCTCGTGATGCCGAGTGTGTTTTGGAAATGCTTGTTCAGTGTATCGAGGAGACCATATGAGAATCCCTTTGTGCCTTGTCAGTATCACATCGAAGCATCGTAGTGAAGGACGTACCCATAGAAAGAACAAGACTGTCACTAGAGCAAGAGGATAAATCGACTGCCGAAGCGTCAACTCCGCCGCATTCGTCTTCTCATTCTTCGCTTTCAGCGTTTGTCTCTTGAATATCGCCATAATGCAATATCCTCAATCCTCTCCTAAATTTCTTTTAAAAAAAAATTCCCAAGAAAGACCAACGAGGACAAAGAGTTTTGACAAGAAACTTGGGGGAACTCACCTTTAAAACTCGCACTTGCCGGTTCAAAGATACTCCCACATCCCAGTCACCATCTTCTCGAACCTTTCTAAAGCGGGAATAAGGTGCAAACTTCGGTTGTAATGTTACATGCGATCTGCAGTCATTCCTGTTGTAGCCAGTGTGGTTGCATGCCCCAATGCGGGGTAGTTCTTACCCCGGCTTTTACAAGCATTTCGCAGGACTTGGCAGGATCCACTTCTAGAAATATCCCATCAATTGAAGGCTTGAATTGTGGCTTTCGGCATGATGGTGTCGTGCAGATAGGCTGATCAATTGCCGAGAAAGGGAAGTTTCACGCGTTGGAAAACATGGTTGGCGGTAGGTTGGGAGGTAGAGGGATTTTGGTTGGTTGGAGGTGAGAATGCGAGGTGCTGTTAGGTGGCTAGGAAGATTGCCTTTTGAAAAGGAAGGTTCCTAGAGACAAGTGAAGAAAGCAGAATTAGTGAAGGAGGTGGTGAAATGGAAATAAATTGCGTGTTGGTACAGTGTTGTTCTATATATACAATATTCCAATGCCATGACTCCGAGTCCGAATCATCTCGACGAAGTATGTGCCATGGAGAAATAGACATTATGGTACGAGTCTAGACGGGAAATATGTCTTCGCTGGAAGAGAGTTTAGATCTAAGCCTCACATTCCTCGTCGTCCCCAGAGCTCTTCTCGCCGGTTGTGTAGCCGGTGGACTCGGATGATCCAGAAGAAGAGGATGATGACCCAGATGAAGATGAGAATCCAGACGACGATCCAGAAGAGGTAGTTCCAGTTGAGTAAGACCCAGACGAAGAAAATACAGTTGAGGAATATTCGGCTCCGCTTGTTGAAGTGCTGGTTGTTGAGGTTCCTGTCGTGGAAGTTCCAGTTGAGGACGATTCAGATGAAGATGAGCCGGATGAGGATGAGCCAGATGAAGATGATCCTGATGAGGAAGATTCACTCGAGATAGATCCGCTTGAAGAGACACCGACCGACTTCACACCACTGCAGTCTGAGCCCATAACCCATCCAAACAATGCACCTTGAACCTCAGAGCTCATGCCGGCACCCTCGCCAGAAACCAAGAAAGCACACATCTCAGCACGGCCAGATGCTGAAACACCCCAGGCGGCTTCACCAGCGATCGCGACACCCATAGCACCCTTGCAGGTAGAGCTGAGGTTATATTTGCCTGAGATAGCAGCTGAAAATTCACCAACCATCGAGCTCGAGATAGTGTAGCCAGCGCCTGCACCCAATCCAATGCCAGCCGAAGCACCTGAAGCACCAGTGATGCCGAAAGAGAGCCACATCATGACTGAGCCGCGCATCTCAGCGTCGAGAGAGCAGGATGATGAAGCGAGCCATTGAGCAAGAGCGGAAGCGGCGGCAGATTCTAGGGAGGATGAAAGTTCACCGGCTGCGCAAGACTCGAGGGAACCAAGAATACCAACTTCGAGAGCCATGCCTACTGAGCCTGAGCAGAACGAAGAGAGAGATGCTTGGGCGCTGGCAACCATGGAACCAGAGGCGTTGAAGTTGCCTGAAATGGATCCTCCCATCGAAATGTACCCGTATGCATCAGTGAAGGTTCCTGCTTGTGTGCTATCACTAACCGTTCCAGCAAGCCATGCCTGCATCGAGTCCTTGAGACTGGCATTCATGGTGCAGGATGAGGAAGAAAGCCACGCTGAGAAAGAGCTCTTCATAACACCGCTAAGAGAATCAGAAACTCCACCAGCAGCGCATGCATAAAGAGTACCCTTGATGTCCATGCTAAGGCTGGTGAAGGCGGATCCCGACATGTATGCGGACAATGAATCCATCGCGGAAGCACCGAAGACGACGTTGCCACCGATGCTTGCACCACTCAAAAGCCAGCCTTGCACACTTCCCTTCAGGCCTGCACTCAAGGAGCAGCTAGGTCCGGACAACCATGAAGAAAGAGCTCCAAGGGTGTCGCTGGAAAGCGACTCGGCGATAGCTCCCGAGGCGCACATATGGAGAGATCCAGAGATCATGATTTTGAGGGATAATGCGGCGGAGCTTGAAAGGAAAGTGGAAAGAGACGCGCGGTCATCTATCGGTAGTCAGCATTGATGTCCGTGAGGGCTGGGTCAAGAATGGAACTCACCTGCCCCCATAGCAGCACAAGCACAGGCAGCTCCATCGAAGCTGGATTCAATAACACCGTTGAAGAATGACGGGATACCGCCAGCAGCGGAAATAGCAGTCTCAGCCATAAGAGCTACTTCCATCGCCATGGTGGCTTCTGCAGCAAGAACGATTTCAGAGCCCGTGCACCATGTCGTAATCTCTTTGCAAGTGGCAGTATCGAAGAATGTCGCTCCAGCACCAGCGATCCAGGAAGCAAGAGCTGCTTTATCAGCACTGTCCACGCACCCGGACGTAACACCAAGCGAGCATGCTTCAATGGCAGACGCAACTCCAGTGCTCCATCCACTCGTGGCGGTGATAGAGCTAGTTGATCCGCCGAATGCTGGAAAGGAGGGACTGGGCCAGGTTCTTAGTGATGTGTTGTTGGTGACAGGTGCAGCTGCGGCCAGAGCGGCCAAAAGAGCTAGGATCGTGATTTTCTTGACCATGTTGACGGTGTCGAAAGAGCAAGGAACTCGTACTGAACCGAATGGAAGTTGACGTATCAATGAACCACGAAATGTGAAAATGAAAATGAAAGAATGGCGAGGACCGTAACGAGTGAGTCCTTAAAGCGAATGTATCAGAAACAGCGATAAATTGATGATACAGCAAAACTCTAGACTGGGCGATGAGGTTCATCTTATAGACTGCCTCATCAATCGCGATTGTTCACTAGAACAACCCTAGCAAAAGTTTTGAAAGATCTTCCTAACTTGCACCACCCCCAGCATGAAGAATGCAGGAGGCTGTCATTACCAGTAGGATGGGATATGCTCCAAATTGATGGTACGAGGATATGAGACAGCTGATCGTACTGCGCCTCGGCCAGAACAACGATGGATCCACCGTCAGCTTCGATAGAAAAGAGAAGATATGGGAGTTTTTAGGCTATTTAAGCCTCATCCTAATTGCCTAGCATTTTTCCAATTTTGAATTGTAGCCACTTGGCACTTGACTTGATTTGATCATGCTAACGTTTGAAAAGTCCTAGAGATCTCGGGAGCGCTCCGAACTTCTGGTGGTCTGCCGAACGGGTATTCGAAGCTTGGTGCATTTGATTTGCTTCATGAGCGTTGTCAAGAACATCCGCTGGATGAGCTTACCTTCAGTGTAGCACTGCATTAGCTCCAAAGTCCCCTAGTCCAACGAATTCGAGCTACCTCATCCTGACGGAGTGGATATTGGGGATGCAAGTGCCGCGCAAACATGCAAGCTTTGGTGCTCCAATAGTCGCGAGAGCGAGATTGTTGAAGCCAACCTCGTTGGAGAACAGGAGTGGTGTAGGCTGATCCCCGCTCTGATTCGCGAACTTGAGCCATACAGTGGGACAGTGAGTATGGCTCAAGGGTCGCACCGGAACGTCGGATGGAGATGCTGGCATGGGGAGGAGAAAACGAGTTGGAGATTGCAGTCATCGTGGTCTGGAGGCTTTTATTGATGCCAAGATCTTCCAAGTTCGTGACACGGACGCGACTGTACAGGTGCCGGAAGATCATTACTTGTTCCTGGAATGGACTAAGGTTCATGGGATGGATGGATAAGATAATTTTCATGGTTCAGTCAACGTCCGGTACAACGGTCGATAATTTAAGCTTGCTCTGCTCCACCGGCCAAGCGAGCCTCATCCGAATTGGGCTGTCGGCTTCCAAATCGGGATGAGAATGGGAGAACCCGAAACGAGCTCTCTTCTCCTTAATTTCCTCCATCACTTCCGACTAAATATGTTTCAACAACCTGAAGTCAAAACTCAACAATCGGTCAGTCTTCATGATCGATTTCCATGTGGTTCTTGCTCAACGTGACGTGACGCGACTACGAAGGCAACTTCTTCATACTAAGGACAAACTCGGCAATGCCGAATTTCCCGACGGGGCCAGCACGTCCTTTCCTCCCGTGCTCTTCTTGATTTTCGTGGTTGCATCTTTTCGTACCTCCTCAACATCAGCTGATCCACGGTTGTTAATATATCTATCACTTACGAGGAGAGTTTCCCTTACGTCAACGTCCCTCAATGTAGACCTCTCCAGCTCTTCGTCCTATCAGTATGCTCAACAAGGCATACCGTCGCATCTATCAAGCAATTAGCACCTACTAAGGTCTTCTTACTCCGCATAATTCACTTACGAAACATCTGAGGTCGAATATTGCCTGTGAAGTTATCCCAGATCCCTCCACCAGACATAGTTCTCACAGTCACCAGCGTCATGGTTGTAGAGAAGCTACACTAAGCACGGCTAAGCAGCGCGCTTGCTGGATGAGCGCTAAAGTTGCCTTTTCCTTCAGGGTCTCAAGTCAATCATTTGCGGTCTCGTTTAAAGGCGGGAACTACTTCTCGGGTATCGTCCCGAGCTCTCTTTCTAGCGGTCTTGTGCTGCCGAGCTCCTTTTACGAACAAAATATATCTTCATATGCAACAGGAAATTTCCTGCGATGATGTAAAAATTGTAATTGATTCGAGAGTGGCCATTTCAAGCGAAGCCTTTCAATCAATCGAGTTCTACCTCGGTCACGAAGACCATGATAGGGCTTCTCAAGAACACCTAGCCTCGAACAGCAAAGCCGCGGTTCCTCCCGTACCAGTACCATGGAATTCATCCATATCGAGCGTTATTTTATTTCAACCCTTGTTATTTAAACAAAATATTGCTGCTTGGTGAGTGCTTGCAAGTTGCAACTTTTTTCTTCCAAATTCACATTTCTGGGAATTACACTCAACCACCTGCGTCCACTTAAGAGCAATCATGGACTCTACCAACGGTCTCCAAATCCTAATTCTGGGGAAAGGAGGCAAAGAACATGCCCTCGCCATGAAGTTCGCAGAGTCTCCCAGGGTCAAGAAGATATATGTCTCCCCCGGAAATGCAGGGACGGCGTGCCCAAGATACAACAAGTCAAGTTTTGCTAGTTCGGAGGTATGCAACAACGGGGACTTGGACCTGAGTGACTTCGAGAATATCGTGGGACTTGCGAGGAATCTAAGGATCGGTTTAGTTGTTCCTGGCGAAGCTTCTTTCGCCATCGGAGGACTTACTCAGAAACTCCAGGACGGTATATCTGTGCTTCAGAAGCTTGTGATAGTGACAGAAACTAACCTCTGAACAGCTGGCATCCCATGTTTCGCTCCATCCGAGGCAGTAGCTATGAATCTCCAAGGCGACTTAAAAATCACTCACGAGTTCATGAAGAGACGCAGAATTCCAACCCCGGACGCATACATCATCGACAGCAAGACTGCCGCCAGAAGATGCCTAGGCGAAGTATTCCGAGATAACCATTTCCGCAACCAGATACGACGCGACCGTAGGACTCTGAGACCGGCACCAAATGCTTGTACAGAGATGGTATCCAAACCTATCAGCGCCCACCTGCTGGAGAAACGTGATGCGAAAACGGTGTTCACAAAAGCGATTGCAGTCGAAGCAGAGTTAAGGCATTATGTCACTAATGGGGAGTTCAAGAGTGGTACAGAGAAGATGGTCTTCGAAGAGAAAGTGGAAGGAGTAGAGTTGTGCGCCCTCACATTTTGTGATGGAAAATGCTTCCACTCTCTGCCTTTTGCTCAGCCTATCAGAAAAAGAGTACCTTGTGCAGGTGGCTGGCAGAATTCTATTGTTGGTTGCAGTGCGCCTGCGAAGGATGTCAGTCCTGAGGACGATATAGCGATCAAGAAGATCATCTGGAAGACGTCGAAAGGACTGCAAGAAGGTATGTCCCTCCCTTGCGATGTCTGCTTCCGATCATCAACTAACTCTTGCAGAAATTCCGTACAAAGGCATGCTCTCTACTCGATTCATGCTCACCAAAGACGGCCCAAAAATCCTCAGCTACGACGTAGCTGGTACAGCGATCGAGACATTGACTGTGATGCGCCTCTTCAGCAAGAAGACTGATCTTGCAGAAATCATGCTTGCTTGCATCGATGGAAGACTCGGCGAAGTGCAAGAGCGCTTGCAGACCGAGGAGGATAAGTTGGCATCATGTACCGTCGTTCTCGGCGGCTCGAAGCCACTTGATCCACAGAATCCAGAGCCAGATCCAATTGTGATTTCTGACAAGGATGTTCATAAGAAAGTTAGAGGTACGTGCTTCCCACTTCTAGAAAGGGAAGAATGGAATCAAGCTAACAGAATTCTTCTGCTAGATGTTGTAAGATTCTACCATATGGATACCAAGATATTCTTGGATCCTAACGCAAAACAATCAAACGCGAACGCGGATCCCAACACAGATACTCAGGCAAGACCAAATGTAACTCGGATCCAACAGTCCGGTAGAGGCACTCCTCGGTCCCCACCTCGTCCCTTGCACAAAGAAACAATCGCTACTGGCCCAAACATCATCGCCATCTCAGCCCCAGCTTCCTCACTGAATGAAGCTATCCACAAAGCAGCCTTTGCAGCAAAATATGTCACTTACCAAGGCAAGATACCAATGACAGATCATGCATGCTTGTAAGCCTCTCGCATTCTCTGGTATCGGATATCTTCATATTGACATCCATACCAGGGCGATCTTTGGACCCATTCCCGACCACAACCTACAGCAACAAGCTCACAGCAACCGCTCCCATAACCGCCGTGAACCCAGCTATCGATATGGAGCCGAAATAACTCCCTACAGCCCCAGAAGTAGTGCTGCTAGCGTTCGCAGCGGTACTGGTGGTCGTTCCATTAGGGGTGACGATAGAGGCCACGACGTTCGAAGAGTTGCTGCAAACCGAACTATTGAGGATCGTGGCCGTGCTGCTGAACGTGACGTCGGCGCACTGCCAGCGAGAGATTTGTCAGCCAGTACACCAGATATTGCTGTAGAACTTGAGAAGAGAATTGAGGCTGCTTCAAAGATGGACACCCCGTCTAAAGAGGATGGTGAAAAGGAGATATTTATCCGCGCACAAAAAACCTCGGTCACGAACCCGCGAGTGCTGTCGTTGCAGTTTGGCGATTTGCCCATGGGTTATCTACTCAGGCTACCGCCTAGAAGTATGAGGGAACCACGAGTCCATTCTCTATATACCACTGGGGCGATAAATGAAAACCTCCATAGAGACCACGCTTGTCGAAATTGGCAAGAAGAGCAAAGTAGAAGACGAGGTCAGCATCACTAAAGAGAGTCAACTCACGTTATAAAGTGCACTTCCACTCATTCCCGATGTCACAACCTGCAAAGTCGCATTTTGCCCATCAACGGGATTGATTCCAGCGGGCAAAATGACTTGCGGTAGGCAAAGGGTTCCATTCCCTGTCACGTTGAGTAGTTGCTGGGTGAGAGTCATGTTGAAGGATGGATAGTCGGTGCCGAATCCGAGATTGATGAAGACGTAGGTCCATGGGTGGTGGAGGTGGAGGTCGATGGAGCCGCCGGTTAAGGGCCAGATTGTACGATTTGTGGAGGCGGTCTGGTTTACCCCAGCGCCTGGACTTGTTAGCTGGGAAGTTTTAAGAGAAAAGAAGAGAAGGTACAGGGATAGATCCATTGCGATGCTCCTGGTGCGAAAGAATCGCCACGCATTTCGGGGTATTCGATGTCGAAGTGGGCTGTCGCGAGGGAGGCCAAGAGGGAAATGGAAGAGATGAGTTTGAGAAGCATCTTGGCGGTGGTTATAGACTTGGAAGTATAATGCTTGAAAGGGATTGAGGCTTCAGACCAAGTACTTGAGGAGGGAGTTCGACAGCCTTTATACCTATCAACCCTTCATTAAACAAGCTAAATACATTGCAGTCTGCAGGACACTTACCTATCCTAAAACCCCTCATTCAAATATTCCTTTGAACCTATTTCATCCCACTTCTCCTCTTCTCACTTGATAGAGTAGCTGATGCATCCCAGTCCTCTCTCAACTCACATAGTGAGTTGCAACGAAAAGCTAGCCTCGTAGCCTTGGCGCGTCAAGCCTCTGAGCAAATTTACCCCATTCGCGGCTGGCAGAGGCTATCATTGGATAATGAAGAACCAAGAGAGCGAGTAAAGAAAGTGAAATATAGGTGAACTCCTAAGTCTCTCATAAAGCCGGTGATCTTTGAGCTGCAGGGACGGGCTTAGCCGCTTGGCGGGATTGAATGTCTGGGGGAGTTCGGAGCTTGGCATATAGAAAATGTGCTCATATTCTCGCAGGTTCTTGAAAAGGTTGGACGAGGAACGGGAAACAAAGAAAATTGAGATTCTGGACCGAGGGATGAGAGGTGCTGGTGCAGGCATTCGGGTTGTGGTATGTACAGTACAAGATTTGACCAAGCTGGCCTTGAGGATGAAGAGTAGGCTGCGGCAAAAATGTAAATACATGCAGAGAAATCAAAGTGAGCGAGTAGATGATGAGCTTAACATGGAATTCATCTATGGGAAAAGTTAGTGAGCTGGAATTATCGATGGCGGGCAGGATGTAAGAAGGGAAGCTTGAGAGGGACGGTTTGGAGGCTTGGCCTTCAGCAACAGACACTGACTGATGCAAGACTCGATCCCCAGATCCGCTTGCTGGGAACAAAGAAACTTCACTTGACATAGTGACCTCGACCTCGAGAAGTAGGTTTCAAAAATGAGCGACCGATGCTGCCTCCCTCGAAACAACCACATGTGGTTAGTCATCATGACGCAAAAGCTTCCAATTCAGCGACAATCTCCTTTGAATCATCCCATGCAATTGTGCACGTTTTGTGTACGAAGTCATCTCGCAATGCCGATTCCAGACCCCCTTCTATCGTTAGACAACTGTCACACGAGAAGGAGAGCTCGAAATGGATCCCTACTCAGCGGCACCTCCTCCTTACCGTGAGAACGATCTCCACCAAGACCAAAACAAGTCCCGAATTGCCCGAAAGCCATTACACAACCCAAGAGGAGACACAAGGAGCAGCAGACCTCAAGATGGCTGCCCAACGAAATTCGAGGAAGGAGAGGCCGTTGAAAGCTTCGGCAAGCTTGAATTGGGAGACAAATCTCCTATCCCACCATCGCGACCGGATCTGTCCATAGAAACTGACCTCCGTCCAGTCACAAACTCCCAGGTCTATGCCAGCCCTAGCAGAGCAGATACTGGCTTCAGCAGTGCATCAACTTCGACTGCACTTAGCTCAGCTTCGACAAATACCTCCCATCCTCTGAGCAGCGTCTCCTCTGTATCGACAGCTCAATCTTCGAAATCCTCCACCTCAGAATTTGTACAAAAAGCATATCAAGAAGCTCGACACGTTGCTGGGGGATTGATTACACATCCGTACGAGAGTACAAGGCATTACACAATTTTACGGCATTCCCACGGGCTGGTGTTCTACCAGGGTACAAGTACGACGCTCGCTGTTTCTATCTTCGCGGACGCACCTCTACCTCCAGATCGCACAATATGGCTACAAAGCAAGGGCTGGAGCGGAAAGACTGGCATGCGGTTGAAAGCTCTTGTGGGTGCGGATGGCAATTGGCTGAATGTCACTCCGTCCATGAGTATAGGAGCCGAGCAACTGAAGCCTACAGATGAAAGGGCATGGCAGAGAGACATTGCACATTTTCAAAAGAAAGCGAAGGTTCATTCGCAAAGGAATCACATTTTGCGAGAGACGGCCGTTGTACGCTTGCCTGCCGAAGCTGGGGATGGATACTTTCAGCTGGTGCTCTGCGTAGGGGAGAAGAAGAAAGTGCTCTGTCCGAGCCCTGTATTTCGACTCCTTTCCACATCTACAAGTCCAAGTTCGATGAGAGGGGCAAGCCTCAGTACATTACCACTCGAGTTAGGCGCTATGGTAGCTAGCACATATGGCCGAAATACGGTTGGGACTGTGATATCTCCAGTCACATCGGTCTTGCAGAACCAAGTACAACGATATATGCCTTCTTGGTGGGTCCAGCAAGCTGCTACAGCTTCATACGATGCCAGTGGAGCTGCTGCCAAGGTTAATAATACCATCGAGGGTGCTAATGGTCGGTATGATCAGGTCAGAAACGATTCGTTCACAGCTGTCGGCCAGGCCGAAATTCCCGTTGACAATGGGCCTCAAGCTCCGTATCCTCTTCACTTCATAGCTCGAGGCGAGCCAGCTATCGAAGGCCTGGGGCAATTCGGCATGCCTACAATATCACTGACAGGATTACCGTATGACATATCCCACAAGCTTTTGGGATACTATTTTGGCTGGGCTCAGTTTGTGCAGAAGACAAAAGGTGGAATCACAGCTATTGATAGCGAAGATTCATGGCACCAAGCGGTAATATCAGCCATTCCGATTGATGCCACCCAGCTTGTCCGCGCAAACATCAATGAAGCCAGCAAGAAAAATATCAAGATACGACTCATTCGCGATTTCGACGACAGTCTGCAAGACGGAACTAGCATGGAGATCTATATAATGGGCTTCATACATCCAGACGAGCCCTTTCAACGAGCTGAGCTGATGAAAGGCATGAAAACTGGAGACGAGGCCGCCCACGAAGCAGCAATACTGTCCGAAATGAACGATGTCTCTATGGCACAATCAACTCTCGATCAACCTGCTTGGACCCCAGAAGCCGCTGTTGCAAACTTACAAGCGCGGTCAGAACAGCCGCGGGGTTTGGAGAGAGCCACGACTGGATATGTAAATACCCGAATGGCGGCTCAGAGACACCTCGATCGAGTGCCTTTGCAGAAGATTGGTGTGAGAATGCCTTTTGATCCGATGAAGGAAAAGGTGATGATTACGAGTGGTTTCTACATTCAACGATGAGGTATGGATTACGATGTAATGTATCATTCCTTCTATTCTTTTGAAGCTGGCCTTCAACAATGTACTTCTCTTGTAATAACGATATTCTTTGTTCGCTTTTTAGACGTAGATGCAGGATCTCTAAAGTATTTACGAAGACTTTAGCGTCATTTACTCTGCCTTTCGCTTTCCTTGTATCATCTGTATGCACAAGTGTGAACTCGGCTCCAAGCTCGGCACTTGGTAGCGTAGGTGCTTTCGGCATATCTCATTCAGTCATTCCAATCGTCGTTTAAGCTTTCTCCGCCTTGCGTCGTCTACCCCGCTATCGAATGTCCTGGCAGTCTAAGAGGGCTTTCGACGCGTCATGAGGCTGTTGACAAAACATTTTGTCGGCCGCAGACAACACGTCTGACATTCATTTCTGGCGACCTTCTCTTTCTCTCGTATCCTCTCCCCCATCCCTTCTCTTCCTACAATCAACAATGCCCGCCTCCTGTCCCCTCAGCATCACCATCATCGGCGCCGGAATTGGTGGCCTAGCAGCAGCAACATTCCTCTGTCAATCCGGTCACAAAGTCACCGTCTTCGAATCCAACACTTCACTTTCGGAGATCGGAGCCGGGATTCAAGTCACGCCAAACGCTCTGCGGATCTTTGATCGGCACAGACTGAAAGATGTCTTTTACGAGGAAGGCACGAAGAATGATGGTGCTGTTCTTAAGCGCTGGGATAATGGCAAGGTGTTGGGGAAGCATAGAGGGATGCCGATGGAGCTCTATGGGTATTTGTAGGTTCTACTTTAGCAAGGGGGATTTGTGGATTAATACTAATAAGGCAGAGCAGAAATTTGACGCTACATCGAGCCGACTATCAGAGAATATTGTACGATGCTGCGGTGCAAGCAGGAGCGACGGTTCAATTCGGAAAGAAGGTTACGGACATCAACTTCAATACTCCTTCCGTCACCTTAGAGTCTGGGATGACAGTCCCAAGCGGCCTTATCGTAGCCGCAGATGGTAAACTTCCCATGTCCTTCTCCTCTCCCCTCCCCTCAAAAGAACTCACAAAAGTCTAACAGACATTCATCCAGGAATCGGTTCCCGCACCCGCCTCGCCCTCTTCCCAAACACTCACGCCCTACCCACTCCCGACTCCGCCCATCGCCTCATCCTCCCCTCTTCTCTCCTTTCCACTTCCCCACTCCTAGCGCCCCTAGTCACCAAACCCAGCGCAACAATCTGGTTCGGGCCCCGGCGCCACATCGTAGCGTACACCATCCGCGGAACCTCCCTCTACAATCTAGTCTTCGCCGGTCCCGATCCTTCTGATACCTCGAAAGTAGGAGCTTGGAACGGTCCGGCGAATTTGGAGGAATTGAAAAACGAATATGAAGGGTGGGAAGCGAGTGTTCAAGAGATTCTGAACAAGACGGAGACAGTGCATAAATGGCGGATTGGGGAAGTGGCTGATTTGGAGAGGTGGAGGAGCGAGAGTGGAAAGGTGGTTTTGTTGGGGGATGCGGCGCATGCTATGATGCCCTATACTGCTCAAGGAGCTACGAGCAGTGTCGAGGACGCTGCTGTGCTTGCTGGATGCTTGGAAAGGATGAAAGAGAAAGGAGACTTGGGGAGGATGATGAAGGCTTACGAGGATATCAGGAAGCCGAGAGGGGAAAAATTGAAGAGTACTAGTAGAGGGAATATGAGACAATATGGACTGGAGGATGGGCCGGAGCAGGAGGAGAGGGATAGGATGTATGCGGAGACTTTGAAGAAGCAGATGGGAAGGGAGAAGATGGTGGGGAGGCCGGTGAAGGATATGAATGCTGAGTACGGTAGTGCAGAGTTCTCGATGTGGATATACGGTTATGATGTTGAGGAGGAGTTGGAGAAATACTTTGGCGACGAGGGGGTCAATGGAGGATAGTTCGAACTCGGATTCCGAGTTTCTACCCGAAGTATCAAGCTTTCGTCGCAAGCCTCAATCATGCCTTGGCCGTTTCGGCATCAAAGTGTCTTCAAGCTTCATGCTCCCGCATCGATCTATGAAACTCTCTGAGCTTGCTCCCCTCACGAATCCGACTTCAGCAAAACACAAAGACTTTTTAACGATCCGAGTCGCTCATCATCGAAGTTCAACAAAGCCTCGAAGTAAGATATACCCTCGTTCTTCGAAATAAGGTTTTGCCAAGCTCCAAGGATATCGGAAAGATATGGATGAGAATGGATCAAAGTGGACAAGAAACTAAGTTTCCCCAGACCCATCCTCTAGAGCGGCCCCTTGTTACGTTAGAAACGTGCCCCCGCATCATGAGCACATTTCGAATCACCAAATCTTCGATCAAAGGCAAGTACTCTCACATTCAGGCAAAACCAAAGCCTCGGAAGCATCCATCCCGGACGACAGAAACAGCGAACCATACTAGCAATATCTGGCAGCGCTTTTGACATTCAGTAAGTTAAGACGAAGCTAGTGCTCCAGATTCGTCTGAACATTCCATGTGAGACAGAAACGGACGGTTCGGAAAGGTAAATCGTGTCTACTGGTATTTTGCTTGGCAGCATCACAATAGACCTCGAGGTTTCCTGTCCTTCTCACCCCTCATCTTCCTAATCTCGTCTCACTTCACTCATTTTCTGTGGTGTTGTTTTTGCAAGTGCCCAGGCAGCTTTGTTTGAATACCTTACTCGTTTATATATTTCATTCTCCTGGTCTCATTTCACACCATGCGCGTCGCTCTCATAATTGGCCTCACTGCCCTGGCTACGATTGTAAGCGCAGTAGACCCACTCGGTACATCCCCTCCTACCTGATTCTCGATAGGAATATCAGCTGACCGGTACAGTCGATTTGACGTATGCAAAATATCAGGGTCTTACACTCCAAAACGGAGTCAACCAATGGCTGTCCCTCCGATTCGCAGCTCCGCCAACCGGATCAAGGCGTTTTGCTGCTCCTCAAGCACCCTTGATCGAGAACTCGACTCAAGATGCAACCAAGGTATAACTTCCCACCGTCGCTTGAACAAAAAAGCTCACAATTTCCCAGGAAGGCGCCCTATGCGTCTCAGCTAACAACCCCGAAGGTCTTCAATTTGGTTCCGCTCGCCAACCCATGGCAGAAGATTGTCTCTTCCTGGCTGTCTACTCACCTCTGATCGCCACTGAAACTTCCAACCTGCCCATCATGTTCTTCATTCAAGGAGGGGGGTTCTCATCTAATTCTAATGGCAACTTCAATGGCACTGGTCTCGTGGAAGCTTCTGGGATGAACATGATGGTTGTGGGAATTAATTATCGTGTTGGGATGTTGGGGTTTATTGGTGGGAGTGTTGTGAATGCCGATACGAAGGGGGCGGTGCCGAATAATGGGTTGAATGATAGTGAGTATTTCTTCGTGCGACAGGGATGAGACGAGAGGCTGATTGCTCTTAAGTTATTGCTGCTGCAAGGTGGGTAAAGCAGTATGCTACCAAGGCGAGTAACATTTCCCTTTCCGCAAGGACCCAAGACTGATTTGAGAAGTTTGGAGGAGATCCATATCACATAGTTATGAGCGGTGACAGTGCGGGAGCAAACGCAATCGACATCCTCCTCACAGCGGATGACGGCGCCGGTTTCCCAGACCTCTTTGTTGGGGCAGCAGCCGAAAGCACTGGATGGGGCAGCGACCCCTATGCTGTAGACCGAGACTCTGAATTTGAAAAGAACGTGAATGCGACAGGATGTTCCGGCACGCCGGACCCATTGGATTGTATGCGACTCTTACCTATTGCAGAATTCCAGAACAAGACCACGACTGATGGTTGGGGTCCAACTATTGATGGGAAAATGTTGACAGCGCCGCATTATCAATTGATGGAGCAGGGGAAATTCCAGAAGATACCTGTGATTTATGGAAGTGAGTCTAGACATACCTCCTCTTGACAGATTGTTTGTTGACATATCCGAAGCTACCAGCAATGAAGGAACTCCAGATTTCATCTCTAATCAATCCGCAACCACAGATGCGGACATCGAGAAACACATCCGAGACTCAGTTGGTCCAGCTATCACAGATGCGCAAGTCCAAGCAATGCTGACCGCTTATCCCTCCTCCCTGAACAATCTTTCATTCTTCTCTCGTGATGTCTCAGCGAAGAATGAGACTCTCCGAAAAGGCAAAGGATCCCAATGGCAACGAGACGCGGCTATCATGACTGAACTAAAGCTCACCTGCGTCGCTACATTCTTCTCGGACATGTTCGCAGCCTCTGGAATGACCCAAAATTATCAATATCGATATAACGTCCTCGATACAACCCCAGGTGGGCTCGCTGATCAAGGTCTCTTCACTCCGCATACGAGCGAACTGTACGCTATTTGGGGAACCAACAACACGGATGGCGGAGATCCGAAATGCTTCAAAATTGACTCCGCGAATGGGGGTTGCGCTTCTGCGATTCGGATTGTGCAGTCATACTGGATATCCTTCGTCCGAACATTGGATCCAAACACATTCCGCCTCGCTGGCACCCCAGAATGGGAAAGTTGGGCAATTGATAGTCCCAAAAGGATCGTATTCGACAACGCAAATGCAACGATGGAAACGATGGGAGCTGGGATCGGAGAAGTGACGATCGCGGGAATGAATCAGAGACAGAGGTGCAATACTTTGACGCTACCGCTGGCGAAGATCATGAATGCGGGTTTGAAGGAAGGGCAGACATTGCAGCCGTTTGCGAATGGGACGAGGGCTGACCCTACGCTTGGAGATGCGGGGACAGTGAATGGGACGAGTTCCATGAGCTTTGAAGGTACCGCAATGAATTCTACGAAAGGGAATTTGACTGGTACAGCGACGCCACCACAATCTACTGGCGCTGTTGCATCGAGTAGAGGGAGCTTGAAGGATGTGATGACTGCTGGGATAATTGCTCTTGTGGGTGTTGTGTTCCTCTTGTAGAATATTTTGGAGGCGTTGTAATATTGTAATGAGACTTGAATGCTCATCTAAGTGTTCGGGCTTGGGATGAAGTGATGTGGTTGAAGCTTGGTACGCTAAGAGGACGATATCGTCATGAGGCAATTGAGGCATGGTATACTACTCATTTATTTCCTCGGCCTCATATCGACGCACAAACATAATGCTAGAGAACCCAAGAACGAATCTTACGAGTTCTTCTCTACTCGTTTCAATTGAATTCCCTAATATCTGAAAGTCAGGATGGGCGCTGAACACTAGAAGCACACAAAGAACGGCGATGCAATTCCATCACCACCATACAAAGCTGGATCAAAATCGCAAGTACCCTTTGAAAAGAGCCGCCAATGCTCAGAGCTAAAAGCGAGCGACGTCCCCTAATGGAAGTGGAATAATGTCTAATGCTAGGAATGGTTGACATTGGCCACCGTGGAGTATTGCGGCCGCAGTGAAAAGGAGGCCGAGAGGAAGGCTCGGGGTGTTCTACGAGGTTTTGCACTGTTACGAGCCTGGGATCATAAGTCTGTGTTTTCTAGGCATTTTTTAAGGCACTTTTAAGCGACGAAAACCAAAATCGACGATTTCATTTTAAAAGTATAGAGTCTGCACAAATCGGAATCGTTTAATCTTATAATGCGATACTTATAAAAAGCTGTAGTAAGTTTATAAAGCAAATCCGAGTTAATTTAACTTCGTAGTTAAAAATCGAAACCCAGCTTCAGCGTTCATTTATTAGCGAGAAGCCCTATAAAACACAGACTTTTGATCCCAGGCTCGTTACTTTACGAGGCATCGTATGGCGTGTGGCAGAGTCATTTTGGGAGAAAGGATGCACCGGCTATATACTCGTTTTGATGGCCTATAGAGGTTCCGTGGTACGTTCGGGAGTTCATTTCTGTTACAACTTTTATTGACGGATGGAAGAGCTGCAGAAAAGGAAGGAAGAATATACTGTTTCTTCAAAGTAAGGATGAAATAGCTGTTGAACGGACCATGTATACAAGTGCGATAAAGTTGGATGAATGGATATCGCATCGAGTTTGTACATGTTGCAATGCTGAATCGCCCTTTGAGCCTCTATCTTCTGGAGACTTTCTGGAGCTTCTCGAATGTGTCGGGGAAACTTTCAACACCTGGATTCCACCGTTGAACCAAATGTCTCCGAGTATTCAATGAGATGTCTCCGAAACCAGCGGAGACTTTCTAGGCCCCCGACCACTTCGCCCTGGAGGCTGATCCCCTGTCGACTTTGGAGAACTGCTCGTGGGTATCACCTAATCGGGCGTAGCGCCGGTCTACAACATCGACAACTTCGTATGACGAGCACAACTTTCTGAGACAACATAGAGCCAACTAAAGGCAAGTCTTTCAATATCTCGCGCCTTGGTTGGGCGCGAGTACCGAATATTGAGGCCGAAAGTTCGGGTTGAGGCCATTCCGTGGAGGCTCGATTTTGTGCATGCATAATTTCAGCATAAAAGTTACCAGATTGATGGACTCGAAAGCCTAGACTCATTCAAAGAGGCTTTGCGGTGTAGTTTACACATAAGGCGCTTGATGCATGTGCTTAGAAAGATTATCAATTTGGATACTCTGGATTAGCAAGCATCGAGAAGCAATCTCCAAGGGAATGATACAAGGCTAGGAGGGAGGACTCACGTGCTTGACAGAGGGAGTGAACTCTGAAAGTGGTCTCGACAGGAATACGCATATAAGGCTTGCTCTTCCTCCTTGAAGATTGCTCTGAGAACCATAGCTCTCATCTTCGCAAGGCTCCTCAGTGCAACGAGCGCTTCTGAAACCTCTCGGCCAATACCCCTTTTTTGCTCTCGCGTATTTCAGTTTGAAACTATCCAACCAAACCCCCCAGCAAAATCCGCCTCAACTTCGAAAATACCAAAGAAAGTATGTCTTCCCAAATTAAACCGATCAAAGTTTGGGGTAAAGGCGGTCCCAATCCTCCAAAGGTCGCCATCCTCCTGGGTGAACTCGGTCTTCCTCACGAGCTCATCGTCGTCCCTCTCTCGAAGGTCAAAGAGCCTGAGTACCTTGCCATCAATCCAAACGGTCGCATTCCAGCCATCTACGATCCCAACACCGACTTCACTCTCTGGGAGTCTGGCGCCATCATTGAGTAAGTGATAAGAGGGGCTCAATAGTCCTTCAAATTTTTGTTCGCAAACTTGTGTTCTGCGCCCTCCTAAGAAGCAATGGCTAACTTCCCGATCAGGTATCTGATCGAGCGTTATGACAATGAACACAAATTGAGCTTCACTCCCGGAACACCAGAGTCATACCTCACCAAACAGTGGCTCTTCTTCGCAGCATCGGGCCAGGGACCATACTATGGGCAATACGGCTGGTTCAAGCTGTACCACGAGGAGAAAATTCCCAGCGCCATTGAACGCTATGCAAAGGAAGTCAATCGAGTGACTGGAGTCTTGGAGGGGCATCTCGCCAAGCAGAAAGTTGAGGCTGGAAGCGATGGACCTTGGCTTGTGGGCGGCAAATTGTCTTTTGCAGACCTTGTTTTCGTCTCTTGGCAGACAATCATTGCTCTTGTGACGACAAAGGAGCAGTATGACTTAGATAGTTTCCCACATGTGAAGGAATGGCTTGGAAAGATGACTGCACGCGAGGCGGTGAAGGAGGCGTTGGCCTCTGGCAAGCCTGAGCAGTAAGGGACGGACAGAAAAAGATCATCGGATATGGAGGTTTTGTCAGGTGAATCCGGTGGATAAATTTGACATAGTAGTACTTGCTTTACCTTTGCGGTAGCCTTTCGAATGAACTTGCGTCATGTAGCACTTACAATCAACATGATACTAGAGCAAGCCCATTTCCTTCTATTCAAATCCAAGATAAATCCAAGTATATGCTGCGATGTAATATTAGATGAAAGACAATCCCGAGTTTGAGTTCCTTCGATGTACAAAGTCAATCTAGAGGTTTTGTTCGAAATAGACTTCATTTTCTTGTATGTTATAATATGCTTCGGAGCTGAAAGTCTTTCCAGGTCTGTGAATGTTGATAGATCTCGAGGTGATTGCTGATGTACTCTTCAAATTCGCGGTACATATAAAAGCATCGACATGCCGCCAGGGGGAGGCACCTGCATGTTTCCAGCAGTGTTGACCGAGGGCCAAACAAGGAGGGTTGACCTAGATACTGACACCGATAGTGATTTTCCACGAATCGTGCAGCTTTTAACATCGAGTCATCCGCGGCTTGCACCAGACCATAGAGCAGAGGGTATGAACTGCCAATCTGTAGACTGTAGGTCAGTAAAGTCAGTCAATGCTGCTGAGCAGGCCTTAGAGGGCTTCAGATGGTCGAGACAGCCCCAGGGCTTAATCGTCGTCCTCGTAAGAGTCCTCGTGCTCGTCTTCGCAGGGCATTTCATTGTAAGGGTCGCCCACGAACGCTGCCCTCAACGCCATGCCAATACTTAGACGGCCGACGTTCATTGCTGTGCTGGGTAGGCTGGACGAGCTCGCCATTCGCGAAAGTGGGTCCACGTTGAGCGGATGTCGCATAGACAGGTTTGGTAGCTTGACTAGCCTCGAACAATCGCTCTGCGTCTTGTCCTTCTGTCCACTCTCCGCGGGTAGGTGCGTCTAATTGACCCCGAGTAGCTCCGATACCGTTGACATAGTGCCAAATGCGGTTTTCTTTGTTCTTCCGGCAGATGGCATTGATTTTATCCAGAACAGCGTCTTGGGATTTCCCAAACACCATGCCGTGGCCAAATCCAGTCCCCACGAAAGTCCGGCCACTAAAGTTGTTGCCATCATGATATAGGTTGTCCCAGGACTCGCCTTCCATGGCGCCTCGAAGATATTTAAATCCCTCGTCTAGAGGTGCCGTGAGCACCAGTTCTCCCGAGTTCAAGGCAAGGCGAATCTTTTGAATTTCTTGTTTCTTTGGTCGCTTTGTAGCGCTGGCTTCGTCCAACAAGCATCGTTCTTGGACGAATTTAGGGGCATCTTTCTCCAGGCGCTATTTCGGAGTAAGGGCCTTCCATAACTTCTCTTTTCCCTTTCGATTGTAGTCAAGCCAGCTGTTCAGCCGGTATTGATCTCTCGTTGTGGATCCGAAAGCCTGTCAAAAGTTCCCCATCCTTCAATCTCGCTTCTTCTAACTCAAGGAAAGCCTTTCGTCGCTC
Source organism: Acephala macrosclerotiorum (assembly GCA_014904845.1). NCBI lineage: Eukaryota > Fungi > Ascomycota > Leotiomycetes > Helotiales > Mollisiaceae > Acephala > Acephala macrosclerotiorum. The sequence continues at coordinate 264,471 of MU119238.1, forward strand.
TTGCAGGTCTTTCAATTCACCGGCCGGTTCCAGATTTCCAAAGGCACACATCTAGAAGGTGTCAGCAGGTAGTCTTGTCCTTCCACCACTCGGGTTGTGTAAATTGGACAAATGTAGCTTCTTGATCAGTTCGCAGACTGCTGAAAATGGCTTACTACACGCCACCATTTCTGCATCTTTCTCGGTGACCATGTGAAGGTCTTCGTGCCGTACTTTGGAAACTGCCTAGGATGTAGCGTTCGTATAAAGGGTTCTTGTGGCTTCAATCGGAACACCATTGAAGGTAATGCGCCCCTGGCCATCATATATAAACTTCCACCCATTGTGATCGATCTCGAGAGGAGGTATATGTATCGCGGAAGGCCGGCGATCGTACTTCTTCGTGATTTTGGAGGCACGGAGCATTTCGACGTTAGGTGTAAATCCAGGGACGAGTGACGAGGCTACTGCTGGAGAAGCTTGGTATAGAAGAAGGGTCTAGGTAGTAAGTCTTGTAAATGAAAACACAATACGTTACCGTGGGAGGAGTGTCGAGCAGCGGGTGTAACGACCTCAGTCTCAGTGTTCTGATTCTGCCGCATTTCACCGCCTTCGAGACACCTCTGCCACCGAAGTATGCTCGTTGAGACTTCCTTCCTGACTGCCCTATGTCATCTTATTTATTTATCTTTGAATATAAAGTGCACCTTTGTAACGCCTCAAAAGAGTGCTGCAAGAGCATCGCTCCAACGCTGACTGGCGCTGATGGCCCATTGACCTTCCTATTTGGTGTCTTTGCCCCCAGGAAGTCAAGTTCTACGTAGCAGATCGGGGCTTCCCTACGCTAGGATACCCAGGTAGCGCTTCGTAGGTTCCCACAAAGACGCAGCTTTACTCGTTAAGGGACCTTGTTCAGGCAGCCTTTTCCGCTGCAGCTATTGTCAACGACCTTCAGTTCAATCCATATTCATAGGTAACTTCTATCACTCCTCCTTTTTGACTCGTTTCATACTTCTTGTCCTCATCAATCATGACGACTGAAAAAGATCCAAATCGCGTCTACTACAGAGCTGGTGGATTCGAGCAATCTCGACCCATCCTCAAAGGTGCTGATGCAAAGGAGACTTTCGAGTTCATTCCCATTGTCGACGTTACAAACGTATTTTCCCCAGATCTTGAGGTCCGAAAGGAGTTGGCTGTTGAGGTTGGTCGTGCTGTGACAAAAGTTGGGTTCTTCTATGCTGTCAATCCACCAGTTGATACTAAACTTATGGGTATGCTTCGATGGACGAAACATCTTGTACCTGAGCTGACGCCCTCTTCAGATGAGTCGTTTGCTGTGATCAAGAAATTCTTCGATTTGCCATTCGAGACAAAGGTAACTGTCTTTGTGTCCTGAACTTCTCTTTGACTGACATAACCTTCAGAACAAGTACAATTTCACACAAAGCCCCTGCTTCAAGGGATACATGCCGTCCAAGACTCAAGAAAAGGCAGCCCCAGACCGTGACTCGTTCGCGATTGGCAGCGACTTCACAAATCCAGAACAGCAAGTAACCAAAGTTGCCCCACCCGGATCCGTCCCGCTCAATCAATGGCCAGACGATGTTCTTCCAGAATTTCGAAAAGTAGTGTATGAGTACTGTAAGTCACTCACGTCACAGGAAGATTTATACTAATCATCATACAGACAGAGAATGCTTCACGTTTGCGAAAGCATTGATCCGAATCTTTGCTTTGGCCCTCGATCTAGAAGAAACAGCGTTCGATGAGACGTTCAATGCTCCTCTGACAGACATCCTGATCCAGCATTATTTTGCCTCTCCTGATAGAAAGGAGCATGAAGAGATTCTGTTTCCTCATGCCGACTTCAGTGGTAAGTATCGGTCACATGAGCGTGTCCCTTGATTGACTAACATTTTCAGCTTTTACGCTTCTGCTCAATCAACGTAAGTGCGGAAATTCCGATAGTAGCTTAACGCCCAATCCTGATCCGATCTTCCTTAGGTGATATACCCGGTCTGGAAGTTCTCAATGCGAACGGCATCTGGGTCCCTGCTCCGCCAATCGAACACGCCTTCGTTGTCAACACAGGCGCATACTTTGAGCTGCTTTCGAACTCTCGCTTTCCAGCAACTGTTCACCGAGTCCACACCAAGGCAAGTCTACGCGGAAGTCTACGCGGAGCGCGAAAGCTTGACTGACATCCGATTCCAGCTTGGAATCGAGAGATTCTCGTTTCCAATATTCTACTCGCCCGAGTAAGTTCAATGACAAGTCAGAAGACACTCCTACTGATATGTCACAGTCCAGCTGCCTTTGTCAAACCCCATCCAGCTTTGGTGAACGAGGGAGAAGAATCAAAACACACCCCTCATCATATCGGACAGCGATACATCAAGGGGTTGGTCCACAACGCGCCTGATCATCCATGGGTCAAGAAATTAAAGGCATCAGGCATCAAGGAGGAAGACTACAAGTGGGAGCTTCTTTCACGGCCTTTCCCGACTGAGAATGGAACAGCATGATTTTGATGTCAAAATACAAATGTCATAGAAGAGGAATGCCGAAGATCGGATGCTCAATTTTGATTCTGCTAGCCTCCTGTTTTTGATCTCTCTTCCAGAAGCTGCACTCCGAGGTCTTTCAGCTTGTACTTCTCTATCTTCCCGCTTGCCGTCAGTGGCATCCTATCAATCCAAAACACATACCTTGGAACCAACATCTTACTCAGTCTTTCCCGAACCCATTCTTTAACACCTTCCTCGTCTATCGCCTTGCCATTTTTTGACAGATCTTCATCGTCACCTTTCGCATTCCCATTCACCGAATGCTTTTCGTCGCCATTCATGGTTCCATTCCAATGCACTTGCAAAGCCCTGCCTTCCTTCAAGACAATGAAAGCAGCAATCACCTCTCCGTACCGCTCGTCAGGCAGTCCCACAACGCTAGCATCCGCAATCATCGAATGCTGAAGCAACACATTCTCAATCTCGGGGGGATAGATGTTCTCTCCACCCCTTATGATAATGTCCTTGATGCGGCCAGTGATCCTGATATATCCAGCTGCATCAATCATGGCTTCATCTCCGGATCTCAGCCATACTCTTTTCTCGCCAGCACTGCCATCGGGGCAAGGCTCCTCAATCAAAGCCTTGGAGGTCCAATACTCGTCTTTCCAGTACCCAGCCATGACGCAGTAACCTGATATTAGCAATTCGCCTTTCTCCCCTCGACGAAGTGTTCGTATGGGGTCATCACGAGCTACAATCTTGATGGATGTGTGAGGAAGAACATGACCGACGGTGTTAAGTTTATGTTCTAGCGTATCAGACGATACTGTCATGCAGATGATGGGTGATGATTCAGTGAGGCCGTAGCAGCTGGCTAGGTCGCTCAGATCCAGCTGTTGGTGAAGTTTGAGCCGGAGCGCTGGCGGGATGGGACTTCCTCCTATGACTCCGGTCCGGAGGTGAGAGAAGTTGTGTCGCTTGAGAGAACTATTTCCAGAGTAAGTATCGCCGCAGTGGAATCTCTCAGCGGTGACTTACCCTTGAGCCAGTAGCTCAAGCTCGGCGAGAAACATTGTAGGCACGCCATAGAGTGCCGTGGGTCGGTCCTCTTCAATAGACTTTAGCACTGCTCTGGCATCGAATGCTTCAGATGGCAAGACTACGCATGCTCCTGATCGTTTTCAGTATTGGTTTTATATATCAAGTATAGTGTCTCACCATAAGTCATAGCAGCGAGAAGACCAAGGACAAGTCCGAAGCAATGGTACAGAGGAGGCGGACAGCACACGACGTCCTGTTCAGTGAGACGCATGCCACGACCGACTAAGAAAGCATTGTTCAACACATTCCTGTGACTAAGGCAAGCTGCTTTTGGAGCTGAGGTTGTGCCTGATGTGAACTGGATTGTCGCGATATCATTATTGTTCAAGTGATACTGGAGCGGTAGCTCCTGTCCCAGGCTCGAGGCAATGAGTTTTTCATAGCTCCGTGTTTTAGAGAACACGGGTTCGGGGGGCACTAGAAGAGTTGAGCATAACTCTGAATAATACAATGGCAGCAACAAAAATATTTGAGGAGTCGTGAGGTGTCACGTACGGATAGTAGCATTGTTTACGAGAACCACATTCCGAAGTGACGATATCCTGTCAGAGAATCTAGCGCTCTCTGCTCCAGTCTTCAAGACAGAATGCAAGAGGCATACTGTCGAGTTTGGCTGCTTGTACGGCAAAGTGATCTCTGCACTCACGACAAAGCAAGCTGCTGAGATGTGATTCAGAGCAGATATGACTTGATCAGGAGTATACGCGGGGTTCAGTGGGACGACGATGGCTCCGATTTTGAAGCATGCATATGATATCTGTCTTTAAATTCAATACTGCTATTCTACAATATGGCTTGCTAGATCTTACAACAGCATATTCGGCACAATTTCCCAAGCTGATGGCTACTCGATCCCCAGTCACGAGACCGAGTTCCAGAAGGCCAACGGCCAGGCCATCACTTTCGAGACTCAACTCTCCATAAGACAGACGGCATCTCGGTGTCTTCACCGCTATCCTATCAGGGAATTCTTGACAAATTGCCTTGAACTTCTCGTTGATGGTATTCTCGAACAAAGCAGGCTTCGATCGTCAGTATTGTCTCAAAATGGCGACCACGAACACGAACAATAGTTGGACCGGAAACATATGCTGGCTTTGGCAACTCTTTCATGCAGCCATCGTGTACTTTGCTATTTGCAGCCTCCTCTGGGAGGGGCGAACAATCACACATTACGTGTGACAGAAATGGATGAAAAGAGTAACTCAAGGGGAACAGTCGATGACCGAAGGAATGCTATCTAGCATGATGTACCAGCCAGCTTTGACCAGCCTTTTCCTTGTCTGAACTTCCGACTGACTAAACTTAAACTCAAGATCGCAACTTCATGCCATGTCTGGCTAGCCATGCGATATGCAGTCATTCCCATTTTCCACTTAGTACTCCACGAGCATCAAGACCCTCGGAGTACCGATGGAGACAGTTCTGCTGCCAAGAGTTGCCAACGAGATGATCTTCAACACCGAAAGATGAATACCGGGAAATTGATAATCTTTCCGGGAGGACCGAAAACCTTCGTTAACCGCATTACCGTTTACAGATCTTGAACGAACCTTTACGGAGGTACAGGGGTCTGAACGCTATATATAATTTTAATGTGTTATAACTTTCGCTACACTTAATAAAAAAACTTTATTAAAATAGTAAAACGATCCCTAGGAAAAGTACTATATACTTATTTAGCTTTTATACTTTAGAGATGCGTTGTAATTATAATGCAAAAAGAGCAAAGCTTAGACCCTTGCTAGCGCTATATAAATATTTAGCCGCTGTACCTCCGTATCTCTCAAAACACCGAAGGGGAGTTGGCCGAACCCCCGATGTCACCTACTCCATACGGTTAAAGCGATCTTGACTCGCCTATTAGCGGTGTTGTTCGCGCGAAGTGACCAATTTGGGTTTAGCGAAGGAATAGGGGAGTAAGCGTTGCTTGGACGGACGTAATTGGACGGAGGCCTTTTTGTATAGAAGTCATAGAAGTCACGATATTTTTTGCGATGAGGTTGTAGAGAGTCGAAGGGAGACTTGAGCGAAGATCATGATGTCTTGCAACTTATGGCGAACTTGCGCCTTCACTTCAGCTAGACGGTCTGCAAGAAATATTCCGGTCACGGGATTCGGTCTTCGAAGACACTTGCATGAATAGTAAGAAGTTCTTGATTTTGTCCCGCAAAATTTATTGGAACTTAATATTGATATCCTTCACTTAGCTTGGTGATGGTAAACGACTCGAGAGATGTTCAGAGTCTCAACTTGAAGCAAACTTTCGTGGGGAAAGTCATGTCAGAGGAAGCATCAAATCCACAGACGATTTTTGCGTGTCAAGCTGATAGCATTGAGGATTTGGAAAAGGTAATCTTCAAGAATGTACGATAGTTTGAAGCTCTTATAAAGCATTTCAATACTGATTAATTTTCCAGGAGTTACCAGATAGAACTGCTGTGAGGATATTCCCGCTTGAGACTGTGCACACGAGTACGCTGGAAAAGGAAGAGGACTTAAGAGATTCTTAGCTGAGGGCATTACCTAGTACCGATGATAAAGGTACGATGGCAATCTAAAAGCGTTGGCCGCAGTGATAGAACGGGATATACACGGATTTTATTCTCTGGTTTAAGCAACTGTTGGAATGGCATCAAATCCTCCCTCCATTCTCCTCTTCAAAAATGCAGCCATGTCCTCAATCAACTCTTGGTCTATGCTCCCTTTCTGCCAAGTGAAAGTGATAGTCATCGGACCTCCTGCGATGCTGATGGCATTGCAGCCAAACACAGGTCCAGTGACTGATCCGCATTGTGAAACCAGCATCTTCTCGAGCTTCAAAGGCCCTTCCAAACCTTTGTTATCAAGGACTTTAAGATTGCCAAAGCTCGACAACTCGTAAGTCAATGCTCTTTTCTTCCCAAGTTGTCCTCGAGATTGTGTGTACCAATCTGTGACGCCAAACATTCCAGCCCAAACATTATTCTTCGGACTCCGAGCCAGCTCGGCAGCCATATCTTTGTGAAAGATAGCAGAAGTCTTGACGATTAGCTCCAATTCTTTAGCAGATTTTTCTTTGCTGTCTTGCAACTCAGTTGTCAATTTCTGAGGAAACTCGTGCACCATTCCTCCGACGTGGTTGCAAATTTCCTCCTCTGAGGCTTTGGAGATATGCCTCATCGAATATGGTGTGACAGCTAAGAAGCTGCTCCCAGCTGGTACGGACCTTGCTAGGAAGGTGACAAGCAATCCATGGAGCAGACCAGTCAAAGTCATCTGATGACTTCTGCAAAATTTAAGAAGCTTGCCGATATGATCTTGATGTACTGTAATAAAGCGAAGCCTAGACTCGTAATCTTCGACTGAATTCAAGAACATGTTCTTCCCAGGCCAGACGGTAGGTGACATATAATCGATCTCAACCTTGTCATTCTCGTCCCTTGATAGCAGATCAACTACGTCCTCAAGAAGTATCGGACATCTGAGATCACGTGGGACTTTCAGGGGCCAGGTACAGTCTTCCGTTTGAGGCTGGTTGAAGAAGTGTAGCAGAGATCGATGAAAGTTGATGTGGCTTAGCCCATCAGCAATTGCATGACTCGCCAGAAAAGCTACGCTGATGTGTTGAATCGCTGTGTTCTTGCCAGTGTCCCACTGATTGCCATGTTTGAAGACCACGGCTCGCCAGGCGGGGTAGCGATGACCTTCAAGCAGTCTCCTGGCATGGGATTTCTCCAAGAGCTTCGTGATCGTAAGATCATCGTCGTCTGGATCGTTTGGCTCCTGACCATAAAATTCTGCGACATCATCTCTTTGAATTTCGAGCAATCTCAGAAAGTGTGCCTCCCGCTCTGGCATCTCGTCAACGATTCCATAGCAGAGAGAAGGATGAGCATTGATGGTATGATATAAAGCTCGATAGAATTTTCCCCGGAACCATGAGTCTGCGTTTGGGAGCCCTCTTATAGGAAATGATACAACAGCAAGTGCGCAAGTGGTTCTGTAGAAACCTAGGACCATGCGAGCTGAATAGAATCGTCCCAGAACACCTGTACAGTATTAGCAAAGCCCTTAAAAGTTATTAGTATTTATTACCGAGGTTCACAATGTCACTTGAATCCATCTTATTTTCCTTAGTAATAGATCCCATCGCTCAAATTCTCTTCGCAAGTTCTTCGCAGCCCCGAATTTCCTCAATTGTTCTGGGTCAGCTGATACCGTCCTTCGCCCCTGAATATAAATCGCTAAGCGAGCCCCTGAACGAATTGTAGGTAAGCTTGAGACTGCAACTTCATTGGACATCGCCTAGATTAGATGGCAGTCCGTTTACTTGAATCAATTGTGCACCTCGGCCAGGCGAGTTGACATCCGTTTGAAGGATTTTTTTATCGCGGGCAACGTGTTCAAACTTAAAACACGAATGCTGAGAAAAGTTTAAGTCGATAGGACTTGCAGGGATTGGTCACTGATACGGCACCGGGGCTTGGCACTCTTACGGATGCAACCCACTGTAAGCCGTCAAATGCAGCCAGCCGTAGGTGGCTGGGGCCGCACCGAGATACGCTAGGACATACAACGCTATTTTGACGGCGCGCAACCATCCGAAGATCTATCACCAGAAGGGAAGGAGCAGATGCAATCCGTACATCCTGCAGAATCGCAGAATCTTTTTGATGCAGGAATTTTGAGTCTCGCCGTTCTAAAGTGGATTCTCGTACCAGATATGTCACCATAATTTTACATAGCAGTCTCGGGAGCGAGGCACGGTTTTTTGAACGCGCGATCTTCAATACCCTCGCCGTTGTCCTGAAGTCTAGATATGCCACAGGGAATCCACAGCTTGGAAATGCCTGAACGAAGCTGGGAGTTCTCCTGGCCTCGGGCCTCGACACCTCACGAAAACGAGCTCTGAAGGCAGTCAAGTCACGTGCAAGGACGAGACAAGATGTCTTTCTCTCTGCTTTTGAAAGCACTTGCTTTGGTTGGGATCGTCCCTCTATGGTTTTTGTTCAAGTTGGTCAGCGAAAGACGAAGATTCACAGGTTTGGTGTGATTCTTGATTGCTTAATCATTTGGCCATACTGACTGACGTATAGCCGGGGCCTCCTCACCACTGGGTTTATGGTCATCTATTGGTCTTCAAAGAGATCAAGGCAAAACTTCCAGCAGATGCTCATATCAATCTCGTTCACGCTACAATTGCCAGAGAATATGGATTGCAGACAATCTATTACCTTGATCTATGGCCGACATTCGATCCCATGGTCGTAGTCCTTAACCCAGCACTTGCTGCACAAGCCTGTCAAATCAAGAATCTCCCCAAGCATCCTATGGTACGTCTCTCGAGTAGTCGGTAAAATGCAAAATCTCTGACAATCCAAGTACCGATTGATGGAATACACTGTGGGAACACAAAGCATCATCACAACCACCGGCCAGCAACACAAATTCTGGCGAAAAGTCTTCGATCCGGGTTTTTCGGCTACTCATCTCGCAACTCTGAGCCCAATGGTCATTGAGAGAGTGGAAGTCTTCATCGAAAAGCTTGAAGCTCATGTTAAGTCAAGTGATGCTTTCTCCCTGTTGCCTCTGACCAAGAGCTTGACGCTCGATGTCATTGGGCGGGTCACGATGGCTTCAGATTTCAACACCCAAAAGCAATCAAATGAAATTGTGGATGCATTCTTGACGATGCCGAAGTACATTCCTCCTCTTGATTTTGATCCAGTGAGACTCCTGAGCCCGACTCGGATCTGGAACGCTAGGAAGTACCAGAATAAACTTAACAATTTGATTGGGCAAGTTGTTGACAAACGATTCGAAGAGAGGAACGCTGGAAAGGTTGGACCGAATGAAAAGTCTCTTGTTCATCTGGCTTTGGACACTTATGAGCAAATGGAAGCTGGTAAGGGAAGTGCTCGAGTGACGGATCCTGTGTTCAAGAAGAATGCTGTGGACAACATTCGAGGATTCTTTTTCGCAGGGTAAGCCTCTCAAAATTTTCGAGCACTCGGTCCTGACTGCCTCTCAGACATGCTACCACCGCGGCCTCGTTATGCTATCTGTATTACGTTCTTGACAAACATCCTGATGTCCTAGCACGACTTCGAATGGAGCACGAGGACTTCCTGGGAGCTGATCCTAACCAAGCTGCCACTCGAATTCTCGCTGAGCCCACCACCTTGAAGAGGATGACATATACGACAGCGGTGATCAAGGAGTCTCTGCGCCTGTTCGTGGGTGCTGGAACCATCCGCAGCGGAATCAAAGGCTTTGACCTCGTCGACCCCAAGACCAACAAAGCCTATCCCACATATCGCAACGGACCCTTCCCAATCATGGTACGAGGCTTTCCAATTCACCGAAACCCCGAAAACTTTGAGAACCCAGACGTCTTTGATCCCGAGCGCTTCCTTGGTGAGAGGGCAACAACCATGACGAAGGATGCGTATCGACCATTTGAGAAGGGATCGAGAGATTGTCCCGGCCAAGAACTCTCGATGATGGAAATGAGGATCACGCTTGCACTCACGATAAGGAGATTTGATATTGAGACTATGTATCCAAAGGATGCTCCTGAAGTTAATGGAGATCCAGCATACAATGTGATGTTCTCAAGTGCTGGTCCGGCGGGAGGACTCCCTGTCCGCATAAAGCATGCGAGAAGTGGACGGACTGGCTAGGATATCGGTTACAAAGTCGCTGAAAGATGTATTCCATAGAACTTGAGTGCGCGATGAAAAGATGCAAATTTCCAACAATACAAAAGAATTTGAATTATTTCTGTTGAGGAGTTTCGATTCCCTCGCAGTGAAGTCTGCATTGCGCTTTATGGGTCGCTTAGGTACGCCACTCCTGGAAGTCCTTGCGTTTTAGGACCTAGAGCCTAGAGCCTAGAACTTTAGCGACCACTCACTGGAGTGATCACCTTCTCTTTTTCTCACAATCAGCAACACTCAACTTTAGGCCAAATAAACGAGATCGGGATAAAAAGAAGAATTTGAATTTATCGAGCAAAATGACAGACAACGACATTATTGAGCTCTCTGAGCTCGACCAGATAATGCCAAGATTATATGTACGATGGCTTCTCTGCTTCCCACTGTCGGAATCTTCACCTTCAAAACAGGTTATAATCGACAATCTTCAGGATGGTGTTTTGGAGACCCAGGCACAGCTACCAATTCTCAATGGACATCTGGCGACAAAAGTATCGGATTCAAGTCGCCTCGAAGTCCATACACAACAAACTGGAGAGGTTGGAGATGATTTCAAGTTGAAAGTCAATCATCTGGACGGCGCGGACGATGCGACCATCCCGACGTATAAAACATTAAAGGCGGCGAACTTCCCTGTGTCGGAATTACCAGACAAGATCCTAGCTCCTCCGGATGATCCCGTGCTTCCTGTCTTTGACATGGTGGCGACGTTCATCAGAGGAGGTGTTTTGCTTTGCATCAAGTGCCATCACGCCGTGGTTGATGGGGGTGGGTTGGGTCTCATCGTCAAACTGCTTGCTCAAAACAGCCATGCAATATCACGCTCGTTACTAAAGCCTTCTCTTCAATCCATGCCTTCTATCGATCGTACTTCACTCCCAGCTCCGATCAAGAGTGAAGAAAGGATCACGAGGAATCTGGGCTTCACAGTTCTCGAGGCTGGCGAGAAACTCGCAACCCTAGCAAGGGAGTACGGAGCCATGACCTCGCACATCTTCAAATTCCCAAACAAAGCGCTTCAACAGCTCAAAGAGCTTTGCGCCTCAAATGTAAACATGATCTCCACTCATGATGCTCTCACTGCCCTTCTGTATGGATCAGTATCCTACGCTCGCTCACTCCGCTTCACTGGATCATCTTCAGAACAAAAAGCTCTCTCCTCAACAATGGGCATAGCAGTCGACGGAAGAAGGCGTTTAAAGACGCCGATACTAGAGTACGCAGGTAACATAACGATGTACGCCACATTCTCGAATCCTCTCCAGCTTCCATGTCTCGAAATATCTCAGGACGTCATGAAAAATCCAAACCTTCTGGCGACAAGTCTCAACCTCCCAATCCTAGCCGAGAAGACACATGAAGCAGTAGCAGAAGTCACACATGACTACATCACAGATACCATTTCTCTGGCCGCTTCGTTGGAGGATGTGTCAAGGATCCAACCTTCATTCTCTGATTTCTACCAAGGATCAGACTTCTTCATCACAAGTGGAGCTTCCTTCCCAGTGTTCGAATACGAGTGGTGGCCTGGTGGGATACCAGACGCGTTGCGGATTCCATTGAAAGCACAATGGGATGGATCATGTGCTGTGCTCGCAGCGAAAGATAGAAGTCAGGGATTGGATGTTTTGCTTGGGTTGAGGAAGGATGATATGAGTGTTGTGAAAGAAATTCTGTTTGCTTTTGGAGCATATATACAATGAATTGAAAGACTGAATTCTGGCGGGAGATTGGGATGAAAACGCTCATCTAATTACTCTTAAGACCACAAAATCAACTTCGGTCGTTCCGCCTTATTCTTCGCAGGAATCAACCCCATAAAACTACTCAACGTAAGCCTCGCCCTCTGCTTTCCCCCTTCATCCGACTCCACAGGAAAAACCTGGTGCATATTCCTCGAATTGAAAAAGCACAAATCTCCAGGCTGCGGCTGAATAACCGCTTTCTTCCTTCCCTCAACAAGCTTCTCGTGATACCCATACGAACTTCTATCCCTCCAATTCATTGCATCTTCCGTCCATTGGCAATCGTGGACCTCGGTCTTGCCGCCTTTCATAGGTGTGAAGTATAGGTTGAACACAGCTTGTTTGGTCACCTGATTGATGATCCAGTCTTCGGTTCGGGAGTCGTAAGGTGACCAGTCGCAGTGAATGGGGGTTGAGTCGTTGATTGCCCTGAAGATTCCGGAGAAGTATTTCTTGTTGGGCCCCTCTTGGGCTACTGCTACGTCGTACTCCGGAAGGAGCGATGATATCCTGTCGATGACGGACTTCCAGATGTTTAAGCCGATTTTTTGAGATAGATTCTCGTGAAGTTGTTCGTGCCTTTTTGTTTCAGCGAAGTATTCTAACTTCTCTGTTTGCTTGTCAGATGATTGTCCTTCTGGGAAAGGACTATGGGCTCACCATTGCCAGTACTTGAACGCTGATTCAGTTGATCGTCTGAAATGGCTTGATATTCAAACTGAGCAACACCGACTCGAAGCAATGTTGGACCCGGAACATCGAGGTACGGTGATAACTTCGGAGAGAGCTCATCTTCAACTTTCTGAGCGATGTCACGAGACACGAACTCGGATTCCTTAATGTATGCGACTTTGCCATCTAGAACACCAAGGAGAGACTCTCTCGTGAACGGCGCTGGATCGATATCCTCCCATTGTGAGACATATGAAGACATATTGAAAACGAAAACAACGTGCCGTATCAAACTGTAGAATATTCAAGTCGCTTCCGGATCGAACGGTGCTGTTGGTACCTCAAACAGATCTCAGAGACAAGTCGACGTAGCCACGCATCAAATCATCGCTACGTTCTAGCCGCGCTGTGGCCGCTGATACCTGGCAAATTGTTTCATGGTGTGATACTTGCATACGGTATGCCCGAAAGTCGCGTTCCCAACTTCCTAAGTATCTCAGATAGCGCACTCACTACCTGAACTCGCGGGAGCAGTGGCGACCCCACAAGACAAGTCCAGGGTGACGATGCTCCATGAGACTCGGCAGCACAAAATAGGTAGGTGAAGTCTTTGTCAAAACCTTATTCTCCTTGGCTTCAAGAACCTGCAGAATCTTGGCAAGACGATTGACTGAACACGAGCTTGAAAACTCTGTAGAAAAGGTCTTATCGTGAAAATTTTCTGAAAGAAGAAGGTCAATCTAAGCTCATGCAGGATTACTCACATCAAGTCGCTGAAGGTGACGGAAGTCAACAGGAACGGGCTAAAGCCAAGTCCCTGAATTGTGGAGTACACTGTTATTAACTTCCGGAACATTGTGTTAAACCGCCCCAGAATGAGACTGGCATTTTCCCGGTAGAGAGGCATTGAAAATACGCAACTATGCGAGTAAGTCTTGCTGTTGTGTTGTAGCGGCCAGGCTTCATGAAACATTAACCTCACTAGCCTCGAATATTAAGGAATGTCTCCCTCAGAAGGCTGATTGATGCACCGGAAACATGGCTCAAGCGGTACGCGCTGTTGCGAGAACTGGTGCCTTCGCCGCGTCTGCACCGGCCAAAACTTCAGAGTGGCTGGTGATATTGGCAGACAAGCCAGGAGTCGTAAGTTAGGCCGAGTGTATATCCTGAGTCTGAGACTGACAACGAATGCGGTGCAGCTTGAACGACGACTGCAGATTCGGCCTACACATTCGAAGAACTTTGTCGAGCTCCATAAATCCGGCTTCGTGTCATGGGCAGGTATGTCGTGTCTCTTTGTCCCTGCATCATGACAGACTGACCTCTCCTAGGCCCTGTATTCAAGGACCATGTCGAGAAAGGGAAGACGAGGCCCTTTATTGGCTCAGTCATGGTGGTGAATGCGGTCGATCAAGAAGAGGTCAGGTCCACGCTGGAGAAGGATATCTTCGTGAAGGAGGGCATTTGGGATATGGCTCGTGTTCAGATTCTCCCTTTCAAAACCATAGTCCGGCAGCCTAAAGGCGATGCTTAGTAGTGGATCAAGATGAAAATGTTCCCAAGAGCGAGGTTGACGTGTCACAAACCCACTAACATGGGTCACTCGGAAGCTAGTCCCAGAACAGCTACAGGTGGTACAGGGGAAGGAACGACGCGGTGGCTCTCACCTACTCTTTACGGAGGTATAGCGGTCAAGTATTCATACAATAGATACGGGCTTAAACGCCATATATGATTTTAATATATTATAACTTTTGCTATACTTAACAAAAAAACTTTATTAAAACAGTAAAATGATTCCTAGGAAGAGCACTATATACTTATGTAGTTTTTATGTTTTGGAGATGCGTTGTGATTGTGATGCAAAGGGGGCAAAGTTTAGACCCCTGCTAGCGCTATATAAATACTTAGCCGCTCGGTGAACACTAAGCGTTCTTCGAGGATTCCATGTACTCATCATGTCTCCAACACGGTCACGCCAAGACGCACCATCGCTCAGGGAGCTTTCTTGGCTCCCATCATCATTATGGAAGCTGCATCAAAGATAACGGGATGAGCCGCCGTCGCGGAGTCAAGGGTCTTAGATGCCGGCCGAGATCTAATCAAACCGATCTCCTTACTGCAGTAAGGAAGCCAGTGGTGGCATCCTACCTTGCACCTATTTCAGCCTAGCACTGCGACGGCAGTAGAGATGGCATTGGAGTTGGGATTCGGCAGTTAGGGGATGCCCATGCAAGGCTGACAGATCTGACGTCTTTCTCGACAGGCTGGGGCGGGCAAGTTCAAAGGAGCATACCATTCGCTATGTGCTTCGAAATCAAACTCCATGTAACCTCAGCATCACGAGAATTTGTCCAGAACAAACGAAACGGTCGTCAACTTCTTCGATCATGTCACAGATCACACTCTCACCAGACCTGGAATACTGGACGAAACGTCTGCGTGACAAAGAGCAATGCCTCTTTCCAATTCTCGACGATGGACTCACAAGGGCAGGAGAGGAGATAGAAAGTATCGATGTCAAGGCCCCACAATTGGAAGAACTCTTGGAATTCTGTCAAGCCTATGAGTTGAGAATATCTACGGTGTTCCAGGCAGCATGGGGACTCGTCCTACGGAGTTATACGGGAACCGACGAAGTTATATTCGGATATCAGGACGACCATTCGAAGTCTTTGCCATGTCACGTGAATCTCGTCCGAGAGAGTGGCCTTCAGCATGCTTTGAATGCCATTGAGACATCTTATGCGCGGGATGCGAGTCACCGAGGAGTTCGAAGGAGGGATCTCGAATCAGCTTTGAAATTGAGTGAGGAGGAGCTCTTCAACACTAAAGTCTGTTCCCGAGATGGCACAACAAACGGTGATGAAACAGCTCAAAATCACGATGAGCAAGGAGAACTAGATGACGAGGACGCAGTGGTTTCTTCTCCCATTACAGTCGAGATCTTCAGAGATCTGACTTCAAGATATTTACGCATTCATCTGAGATATCAAGTCTCCCATCTTTCCAACGGTCAGGCGGCAAATGTTGCCAGCGCTTTGGAAAGAGCATTGATATGCGTCATCACTGGGACACATCAAACTGTTGGGGAGCAGCATCTTTTCAGCGAGTACCACCGACGTCAGGTTGATGATTGGAATCAGCTCAGACCTGAAAGCCAGAACATGACTTTTCACGAGGCAATTTCGATTCAAGTTCGAGCCCAACCTGATGCTTCCGCAATTGATGCATGGGATGAGAATTTAACCTATCGCGAGCTGGACAACCTGTCATCCACCCTAGCTCGACATCTAGTACAGCTAGGTGTGAATAGTGGCATGAAAATTCCCCTCGTCTTTGAGAAGTCAGCGTGGTGGGTTGTTGCCTTGTTATCAGTGTCGAAATCGGGAGCGGCGTTTGTCCCTGTGGATGCTTCGCAGCCTATTCTGCGGTTAAAAGAGATCATGGATGATGTTAAACCTTCCCTGCTGCTATCATCAGTCCAGTACGCAGAATTGCTAGCAGATTGTGCGGAAACAACTGTGGTGGTTTCTCGTTCAACCTTAGAAACACTTTGGACACGGTCAGCTATCTTGCCCGAGTTACCGAAAGTGAAGCATACCAACGCGGCATATGTAATGTATACCAGTGGCAGTACGGGACGTCCGAAAGGTGCGGTACTTCAACACGGAGGTTACCTTTCTGCCCTGCTCTGTTGGACAGAAGGTACAAATTTGGTCCCAGGCCAGCGAGCTCTACAATCTTCATCTTACGCTTGGTCCGTTTCTATCATTGAAGTAATCAGTGTACTTTGGCATGGGGCATGTTTGTGTGTTCCCTCGGACTATCAAAAACAAAACGCACTTACGGAAGTTTTCGAAGATATGCACATTACGTGGGCCATCTTGTCCCCATCCATTGTCAAGACGATCGAGCGAGAAAGAGTTCGTTACTTGGAAAGCTTAATTCTGTGCGGAGAGCCGGTAGCCAAAGAAGTCGTGACAAGATGGGCCTCAGAACAGACAAAAGTGTGGGTTGGATGGGCAGCTACTGAATGTCTCGCCCTTGCGAGACCTGACAACTTTACAGCGGATTCTAATGTGCAAAATCTTGGGCCATGTAAGGGTATTTGCAGAGTCGTTGAGGTTGGCAATCATGAGCGTCAGGTGCCTATTGGGGCCGTCGGCGAGGTTGTGACACATGCCCCATGGATAGCAGACGGCTACCTGAATGATCCTGAGCGCACAGCTGCTACATTCTTAGATCGGCTAGACTGGCTAGATGGCCGTCCTTCAAGCTACGGCTCTCGGTGGTATAAAGTCGGAGATCTCGTTCGCCAGAATTCGGATGGAAGTCTGATGTTAGCGGGCCGGGGTGACAATATGGTTAAGATCAGGGGCCAACGTGTTCGCTCTACCCATCAACAACTGACTATGATATGCTAACGTGTTCTAGTTCGACATGTCTGAAGTTGAGAGGAATCTTGGAACAGACAGTCAAATCCGGAACTCTTTGCCAATTCTTCCCAAGACAGGAATTTGCAAGCACCGCCTGGTCGCCGCCGTCTCACTTCGCCAATTCACCACCGTTGCAAATGAGGGAAGCGATTCAATTGTGCTTCTGAAAGGTTCGGAGTTGAAAGATGCGGCATCGTGGGTCTCCAAATTCAGGGATGATCTGGCACGTCGAATGCCGTCCTACATGATCCCGAGTCTCTGGGTCATGCTGAAATCATTCCCGCTTACGATCACGGGTAAAATCGATCGGGTGTCGTTGAAGAAGTTCATTGAAAAGATGAATGTTGAGACCTTCGAGAGCATTGCTACACTTGGCGTAGAAAGCGAGCCTCCCATCACAACTCTAGAGAAGCGATTGGCAAAGGTTTGGGCCGATGTTCTCAATCTTCCTGTACACAAAGTTGGACGAAACACACCATTCATTACTCTTGGCGGCGATAGTATACTAGCTATGATCATTGGGGCTCGATGCAACAAGGACAGCCTTCGAATTCGAGCTCAGGATATTCTGAGGTATGGCACTATTGCTGAACTTGCATCGAAAGCAAGCCTAGAAGAAGAAGAGCAGACAACACAGACTGCTACGCTAGCCAAACAATATGTGACTTTGCATAAGAAGATCAGGGAGACACTGCACCAGGTGATCCCACGCAAAGAGGATGTCGAGGATGCATACCCCGCGTCACCAATGCAAACCGGCATGTTACTGAGCAAAGCGAGGTTGACTGGAGACTACAATACCGCTAGCATATACGAGATCCTTCCATCAAGGAAGAACCACTTTCCAAATATTGAGAAACTGCAGAATGCTTGGCAACAAGTCGTTAATCGCCATTCCATTCTGAGGACCTTCTTTGTAGAAAGCGTATCTCAGAGTGGCTCATTTGACCAGGTTGTCTTACGAAATTACGATGTTTCACAAACGACCACGGTTTGGACAGGAATTCAAACTACTTCCGTCGGCGATGTCATCCGGGCCTTTGAAGAAAGCCCGTCCAGGAGCTACCCAGACTTCCAGCCTCCTCACAACTTCACCATTCTTGAGACTGCGACGGGTGGAGTATTTTGTAGACTGAACGCCGAGCACACGCTTGTGGATGGGATGTCTTTGGCAGTGATCGTGCGAGATTTACGCCTAGCATACGACGAAAAGCTTCCACTTCAGCCAGTCCCCCTGTATTCATCTTACATCACCTCACTTCAGCAAGTGGTTTGCAGCATTGACAATAGATATTGGAAATCATATTTGAAAGATATGCACCCATGTATCTTTCCAACATTGTCATACAGTCTTTCAAGAGAACCTCTCAAAGCTGAGTCACGAGCCATCACAGTCGACATCAACAATGCTCATCACCTATTGAAGTTCTGCCAAAGCCAGGATATCACTCTGTCAGCGCTCTTTAGGACGATCTGGGGTCTCATCCTTCGCTCATACACCGGTTCCGACGAAGTATGCTTCGGCTACATTACTTCGGGACGCGATCTTCCTATTGCTGGCATTGAGGAGATTGTTGGAACCTTCATCAACATGCTCGTTTGTCGAATGAATCTGTCAGAGATGAGGTTGGTCAAGGACATTATTGCAACGGCGAAATCAGATTATCTGAACAGTTTACCCCATCAGCACGCGTCTTTGGCTCAAATTCAACACGTTCTCGGTCTTTATGGTCAGCAGCTCTTCAACACCTCGATGACGATCCTCAAACAAGTACCGCTGGATTCTGGAGAAAGTCCAAGTATCACTTTTAACAACATCCATGAATGGTCACCCAATGAATATGACCTTGATGTGCAGGTGTGGGTATCTAGCACCAACGTAACGATGGAGCTTTGGTATCGCACAGAAGCAATATCAAACGAACATGCCCATAACAGTGCGTGAAATTCTGCCCTTTGATTGAGGAGATATTCAGAGCCGAGCTCCTCGCAGTAATGCGAACTCGGCTCCTTAGCTCCTCGACTCCCAAATCATACTTTAGGCCCCATACTGATCTATCTATAGTCGCATCAACATTCAGCCAAGCCATCGACACCATCACTGATGACTTCGATCAGAGAGTTGGACAGCTGGATCTATTCAGTCACCATCATCGCCGGCAGGTTTGGGACTGGAATGCCAGATATCCAAAAAGTATCGATGTCTGTTTGCACGACCTCGTCTCTCAACACGCAGATACACGAGCCAAGGAAATGGCAATCACCTCCTGGGATCGCGACTTCACCTACAAACAACTAGAAGAGCACTCAAATCGACTGGCTCACTACTTAGTATCTCTCGGCGTGGGTCCAGAAACACACATGCTTCTGTGCTTTGAGAAGTCTGCCATAGCAATAGTGGCAATGTTGGGTGTTTTGAAGGCTGGCGGTGCCTGCGTTTCCATTGACCCAACTCATCCTACACAGCGACTACAACGCATCATCGCCGATACTCGACCACTTTGCTGTCTTGTTTCCAAGTTGCATAAAGGGCTTTTCGACGCGCAGGGTCTCAAGGGACTTGTGAAGCATGTCGTCACTGTGCACGAATCACTCTTCGAATCTAACAGGCTCCCTGAGTCGAAGAGGAAGCCATGTCCAAGTGTCACTGCAAAGAATGCGGCTTTCATCCTTTTCACATCCGGATCTACGGGCACTCCAAAGGGTATAGTCCATGAGCACCGCACAGTCGCAAGCTCTTTGCATCACCATGGAATTGCTATGAATATTGGTGTTGATTCAAGAACACTACAATTCTCAGCTTTTGTCTTCGATGTTAGCATCACAGAAATCTTCATGGCCCTGACACGTGGTGGTGTCCTTTGTATCCCTTCCGAACACGAACGTATGAACAACCTGGAGTCTGCAATTACACGAATGGAAGCCAACTGGGCTCATCTTACGCCGACTGTTGCGTCGCTACTGGATCCGGCCAAAGTCCCGACCTTGAAGCACATGGCTCTCGCCGGTGAGCCTCTCAAGAAAGTCAATGTCACTGCATGGGCTCCACGCCTTGAGCTGGTGAACTTGTACGGGCCTGCTGAGTGCTGCCTTGCCACAACCTTGCGCGTTGGACTAGTCGCGGAAGATAGGCCAGACAATATCGGTCGATCAGTGGGACTTCTGGTGTGGATCGTAAATTTTTCCAATACCGATCGCCTTGTTCCAGTGGGCGGTGTCGGTGAGCTGCTTCTCGAGGGGCCCAATGTAGCCAGAGAGTACTTGAGAGACAGAGAAAGGACCCTTCAATCTTTCATCGAAAATCCGGCCTGGCTAGGAGACGAGAAAACTACCCCGCCTCGAAGGTTCTATCGAAGTGGTGATCTAGCAAGGTACAATGGCGATGGCTCAATCCAGATCCTCGGAAGAATTGATACTCAAGTCAAGCTTCATGGACAGAGGGTAGAAATGGGAGAAATAGAATACCAGGCTAAAGTCAACTTAACACCACACAACTTGGTCAATATGGCGGTGGTATATGCGAAAGGCGACCATCCTGGTGGCGGCTTGCTTGTGGCGTTCTTGGAATTCGAGGAAAAGGCAAAGGAAGTGGACGAGGATCAGTTGATGCTCTCGATATCCTCGCGTCTGAATAACATCCTCGTTAAGCTAGACTCTTATCTAGTTGAGGCCGTACCTTCGTATATGGTTCCCTCGATTTACGTTCCGCTGAATTCGATGCCACTTTTGACAGCGGGAAAGATCGATCGTGGAAAGCTAGTCAGTATCGTCAAGCGATTCTCTCCAGAAGAAGTCTCCCTTTACTCTTTATCCGAATTCCAAGCTGAGAAGGGGCAACCAACAACTAGGATGGAATTGACACTTCAGAAGCTTTGGGCGCAAGTTCTCGCTATTGATGAGAAGAATATTGGAGTCGATGACAACTTTTTTCGTTTAGGAGGAGATTCTGTGGTTGCAATGAAGTTGTCTGCAGCCGGCAGAGAAGCCGGCATCACCATCACAGTCGCGAACATTTTCCAGAACTCCAAGCTCTCCGACATGGCCGCGATAGCCAGACCCTTCAGCGAGCGCACACTACACGAACTCGAGTCACAATATGGAATATCAAAGGCCTCGGTGTCCGCCGTGTACCCTGCGACGCCTCTTCAAGAAGGCATGATGCTTCTCTCGAGTAGGCAGTCAAACGCGTACACTGTGCAATACGTGCTGCCATTACCCAGTCACATCGACATCCCGAGGTTTAAGCTTACGTGGATCTTGCTTTACAAGGAGCATCCCATTCTTCGGACTCGAATAATCAATGTTGAGAAGACGATAAGCTCGATGCAAGTTGTTGTGGACGAAGACCTGTCTTGGCTTACGGCAAGATCGTTGCGGAAGTACCTCAAAGATGATCAATCCGCTCCAACTGAGTACGGAAAACCTTTGGCGCGGTTTGCGTTAGTCGAGGATGATGACAAAGACTACTTTGTCCTCACAGCCCATCATTCTATCTTCGACAAATACTCACTCGAGATGATGTTCTCCGAGGCGGAGAGACTTTACCGATCCCTCATAGCAGACGAGAAGCCTTTATTTGCCACGCTATCGCTGACGTATGAATCATTCGCAACAGATGTCTTCAACATGGATGTATTTAAGGCAGGAACGTTCTGGAAAGACCAGTTTTCTGACTTGTCGTTCTCAAATTTCCCAAAACTACCTATTGGCCACCAACCGTCCGCCACGGAGGCTCTAAGACATTTCGTCCCATGTTCGATTTCCTCCGAGCAACATTTCTCAACCCAGACGATAATCCGTGCAGCTTGGGCATTGCTTCTTGCTCAGCACTCAGATTCGCATGACAATGTTGTATTTGGCATGACTTTAGATGGTCGCCAGTCAGGTCTTGAAAGTGTCGTTGGTCCTACCCTGGTCACAGTGCCAATCAAAACATCCATAAAACTCCAGACGACAGTGGGACATTTCCTGGACGATATTATGCAGCACATGAAGGATATCGAGCAGTTCCAACACTTTGGACTACAGAACATCAAAGCTCTCAGCCCCGACACAGCATACGCCTGTGACTTCCAAACTCTACTTGCAATTCATCCGGTTCAAACCGACGATGCGAGACAAAGTCTTTTCTCCGAGGATTTCCTTGCCTTTGAAGCGCCTCCAGCGTACCTGCTTCAGCTAGAATGTCAACCGACATCTAGTGGATTCCATGTGAAAGCAAAGTATGATCCGATAACCACAGCTGGCCTTCAAATGCGAAGGCTTCTAGATCAATTCGAGCATGTCGTCAGCCAGTTGCTACACCACGACCCTACATTGTCTATCGGTGAAATCGATTTCTGTAGCCCTCAAGACGCTCAGGACATCAAACAATGGAATCGAGATATGCCCCCTCGTTTGAACAAATGCGTTCACGATGTTATCTTCAGCCATGACCCCGAAAGTATGGCAGTATGCTCCTGGGACGGAGACTTCACCTATCGCCAGCTTGACGAGTTATCAACTAAGCTTGCATACCGTCTCCGGACAGATTTTGGAGTTGGACCAGAATCACTCGTGCCTTTGAGCTTGGTGAAATCAACGTGGGCTGTGGTAGCAATGATGGCCGTACTGAAGGCGGGAGGCGCCTACGTCCCTATGGACCCGTCACATCCTGCTTCTCGACTCCAAGAAATCGTTGATGCTTCGAAGGCATCTCTAATTCTTTGTTCGTCGCAGCATGAGACTCTTGCTCGGAGCCTGGCGGAGAATGTGCTAGTTGTCAACCAGAAGACCATCGATATAGTCAGACCTCATGAAGATCCTGTGGATACTATCGTTGGGCCAGACAATACTTGCTATGTCATCTTCACGAGTGGAAGTACAGGTACGCCGAAAGGAGTCGTCATAGAGCATGGGGGATTCAGCACTGCAGCTGCCGAGCACGGCAAACGTCTTGATCTCAACGCGCATTCCCGGGTCATCCATTTTTCGTCGTATGCCTTCGAAGCATGCATTTTGGAAATTTTGACAACACTCTTTAATGGAGGCTGTGTCTGCGTAGCACCAGAGTCTGAACGCTTGGAAGATATCGCAAAGGCGATGAGAGATATGCATATCAACTGGGCTTTCTTCACGCCCTCGTTCATTCGAACAATCCGCCCTGACCAAGTTCCGGATCTCAAGACATTGGTGTTGGGTGGCGAAGCTCTAGGAGCCGACAATATCGATGTCTGGGCTGACAAAGTCCATTTGATCAACGGCTATGGACCATCGGAGACTTGCGTCTTCTCCGTCACGAATGAGAAAGTCCGTCGTGGAGATGCGCCAGATTTGATCGGTAGCAGCATTGGAGGAGCGTGTTGGATTGTCAACCCCGAGGACCACAGTAAACTTGTCCCAGTTGGTGCCGTGGGTGAACTATTAATAGAAGGTTATACACTCGCAAGAGGGTATCTCAACGACCCACAAAAGACCTCAGAGGTCTTCATCGAAAAATCTAAGCTAATATCCCTAACAACCTCGGTAAACGGCAAGGCTCAGAATGGAATTAACGCCAATGGTCATGCGAACGGATTTACCAATGGAACAGCAAATGGCAATGGCAATGCGAACAGCCATTCGGTCAACGGACACTCTCCTAAGACGATGATGTACAAGACGGGAGACCTTGTCCGTTACAACACTGCTCCTGGCGCAGAAGGGTCAATTAGATTCGTGGGACGCAAGGACACTCAAGTCAAAGTCCGCGGTCAGAGAATGGAGCTTCAAGACGTAGAATACCATCTCAAGTCGAATCTCAAGAATATTCGACACGTGGCTGTAGAGCAGGTCAACCTGACTGGTCGCGAAGGCCGTTTTCTGGCCGCATTTTTCTCCTTAGAAGATCAGGCAGCCCCACCAGGATCGACAATAGGTGAATTTCCATTGCCAATGTCCGAGAATCTCAAACGAACTATCACCGCAGCTGAAAATTTCCTCGATCAGACATTGCCGAGCTACATGATCCCGATTCTATACGTTCCTCTAATTCGTATACCTCTGCTCTCTTCGGGGAAGACGAACAGACGAGAGCTCCATCAAATAGCTTTGAAATTCTCCCAGACAGAGATCTCTCAGTATACACTGGTCGATGAGCAGAAGCGCTCGCCCCGGTCGCAGAGAGAAATCCAACTATCTGAGCTGTGGGCCAGTATCCTGCAAACCAGTGAAAACGCAGCAATTGGGTTGGACGATAGCTTCTTCCGACTTGGAGGCGATAGCATTGGAGCAATGAAACTCACGACACTTGCTCGTGAGCACAAGATTTTGCTTAATGTGGCGACAGTATTCAATAATCCAAAACTTGAAGATATGGCTGCGGCGACTCTAAACTTGAAAGAAGAGGATGACACGTTACTAGAGCCTTTTGCAATGCTGCCCAAGGCAGAGAATGTCGAGGCGATCTTGGACATGATCAGCAGAGACTACAGTATCTTCCCAGGCGCGATCGAAAATGTCTATCCCACTGGCCCATTGCAAGAAGGTCTCATGCTCCTTTCCATCAAACAACCAGGCGCCTACATGTCACAGATCACGCTCTCCCTCCAGGATAAAGTGGATCTTGAGCGCTTTAAATGGGCATGGCAGGAAACTGCTGAACGGAATGCAATTCTTCGGACTCGATTCGCTCACACGGGTTCTAGCTCCATTCAGTTTGTGCTGAAGGAAGACATCAAATGGGCTCACGCCTCTGATCTCCGAATATATTTGACTGAAGACAAGGACAGAAGAATGAACTATGGAGATCCTCTTGTTCGGTATGCGATTATCGATGCCGGATATGGCGACCGTCACTTCGTCCTTACAGCTCATCACTCTCTTTACGACGGCTGGTCATTGATGTTGATCATGGAGGATTTCAACATGATGTATACTGGAGAGATCATAAAGCCTGCTGCGCCACCGTATGCCGGATTCATCAAGCACCTGTCAGATATTGACCTCGATGCCGCCAAACCGTTCTGGCAATCTCAATTCGCTGGGAAGTCTCTGGCGAGCTATCCTGAACCGCGCACGGCCTCTCAAGCGCCAGTAGAGACGCAGATCTTCCAATTCACTAGCATCGAACGCCCTCCAGGAACGGACATTACTCTGTCTACGATCATACGCGCTGCGTGGGGTCTACTTGTGGCAAGATATGCGGATACGCAGGATGTCTTCTTCGGCGCCACACTCATGGGTCGCAATGCTTCCTTGCCGAACATCGAACGGATGACTGGACCAACAATCACAACGCTGCCAATCTGTGTGTCCATCGATGCCTCTGATACTGTCAACAGCTATCTTCAACGTGTGCAAAATCAAGGAACGGATATGATACCGTTCGAGCACACTGGTCTCCAGAATATCAAATCGTTTGGCAAAGAGGCAGAGCAAGCCTGCAACTTCCAAAATCTGCTTGTCATCCAGCCTGAAGGATCAGAAGATCTCAATAGCGAGGTCTGGAAAGAGAAAGCCCTGTTTGCGAAAGGAGAAATGGTGACCATGACCTATGCTTTGATCGTTGAGTGTAGGCTCTACAGAGACAAAGTGAGGATCACGGCCCAGTACCGAGAGCATATCACTCCAACTCGACAGATGAAGAGAATGCTAGACCAATTTGCAGAAGTTATGCAACAGCTCAACAATGTTGCTTCGGCAGAGCAATTGGTTGGTGATGTCCAGCTACTCAGCGAACAAGACAGACAAGAAATTATCGAATGGAATACGGAAGCTCCAGACAATACTCCACCTAATGATTGTATTCACGATGTCATCCAAAGGAAGGTATCTGAGCAGCCACAAGCACCAGCCATCGAATCATGGGATGCAAGCTTCACTTATGCCGAGCTTGACAATGCGTCAACCAAATTGGCATTCTATCTCGCTTCATTGGGTATTGGTCCTCGTTCCTACGTGCCGCTCTGCTTCGATAAGTCAGCCTGGACAATTGTTGCTATTCTCGCAATACTGAAAGCTGGTGGAGCTTATCTTTCACTGGACCCCAAACATCCTAAGAGTAGGAAAGATCACATCATTCGTGATGTCCAGGCAAAGATCATTCTCACGAGCTCGCAATACAAAGAACTATTTGACCCATCTACTCACAAAGTTGTCGCCATCGATCAAGCAAGCATCGGGAAGCTTCGAATACCAAAAAATGCTACTCTCGTCCAAGGACAATCTACAGATGCAGCTTTTGTAGTGTTCAGTGAGTTTAACGTTTTCCCTTATGCAGAGATTTGATGAAAGAACTAACCATAATCAGCTTCCGGATCTACTGGAGTCCCGAAAGGAATTGTAATGGAGCACGGTTCATTTGTCAGCAGTGCCAGGTCGCATTCGAAAGCTCTCAGTATCACTTCGAATTCTCGCGTCATGCAATTTGCAGCTTATACTTACGATGTCAGCATGGGCGAGATTCTCACAACCTTGATGCAAGGTGGATGCGTATGCGTACCGTCGGAGGAAGAGCGAATGAGCAATTTGGCAGCTGCGGTTAACAAGCTGAACGTGGACTGGATGTTCTTGACTCCGACCGTTGCTGCTTTCTTTAAACCGAGTGATATGCCGGGGTTGGAAACCCTTGTCCTCGGAGGAGAGCACGCAACGGAGGAAAATATCAAAACTTGGGCGGAGCATGTGTACTTGATCAACTCATATGGTAAATCGTCGTTGTCAAGTCCTGGAGCAGGCATTAGCTAACTTTGACAGGACCTGCTGAAACCGCAATTGTAAGATTATATCACTTTACGAATAGGCATTCTCGACGTAAGAAAAATTGCTAATCCGTATTTTTAGTGGTGTGCATGTGCCCCAGGTCTGAACCCGACAGCAGATCCGGCGTGCTTCGGAAAGCCTGTTGGTGCCTCTCTATGGATTGTCGATGCCAATGATCCCGACAAACTTGCTCCCATCGGAACAGTCGGCGAGCTTGTCGTTGAAGGCCCCACTCTGGCAAGGGAATACCTCAATGATACAAAAAAGACAGCGGCGGCATTCATCCAGAATCCTAAATGGTCAGCTGAGCGCTCCGGAAAAACGAGACGAATGTACAGAACCGGCGATCTCGTTCGGTATGGTCCATCTGGCAACCTATTATTCGTCGGACGCCGGGACCTTCAGACCAAGATCCATGGGCAACGTATCGAAATTCTGGAGATTGAACATCAATTTATGAGGCTCAGCCCGCCAGATTGGTTCCCAACAGTCGATATTCTTCGCTTTACTGAAGCCAGACGCGACATTGCTCTGTGTGCGTTTGTTCACATCAGAAATGGAGACCACGGACCCGCGACCGAAAATATCTTGCCCATGACGGATGAACTGAGCGAGAAGCTCAGTCTGTTAAGATCACAGATGGAGCAGCTACTACCATCTCACATGATACCAATAGTGTACATCCCTTTCCGGGACGTTCCATTGACCGCTGGAGGCAAGATTGACAGAGGTACTCTGAGACACCTTGGGGAGGCTTTGACAGAGCAACAACTTCTACCTTATATGCTGAGCAACCAAGCATTGCGGTTGCCCTCCACTGATATTGAGCGTAGATTACAAACATTGTGGGCGAGAGTTCTCAACATCTCAGCCGCGGCCATCGGAGCTGACTCTAATTTCCTTCGTATGGGGGGTGACAGTGTTGCGTCGATGAAGCTGTCTGCTGCAGCTCGAGAGATGGGACTGGTGCTCACTATGAAAACGGTCTTCACTTCACCCAGACTGGATGATATGAGCCGAGCTGTACAAGTGATCTCGGCTCATAGCGAAATCAAGCCATACACCAATTTCTCCACCCTTAGCACCCACGATGTGCCCAAGTTCATCCAGGACGTCATACGCCCCAATATTGCAAGCAAAAAGGGAGATATCGAAGATATTCTTTCGGGCACGGACTATCAGCGATGGACACTGGGATGCGGCCAGCTAAAGACTCGAGGCTACAACAATTACTTCATCTTCTACCTAAAAGGTAATGTGGATGTGTCTCGACTACAAACAGCGTGCCAGAATTTGGTCGATCGCCATCCAGTACTCCGCACAGTCTTCGTCGCCCATAAAGACGAGCTCTATCAAGTTGTATTGAAACACGTCGTTCCAGAGTTTGCATGCCAAGCCTACGATGACTCCGATCTTCCAATATCGATTGTGGAAAGGGACATGGTACGTGCTGCGGAACTGGGCAGCCTTAGTGTTCGTTTTTTGCTCGTAGATGAAGGGCTAGAAGGGCATCGATTGTTCATGAGAGCTTCCCACTCCCAGTATGATGGTATTTCCTTGCCAATCATTGTTAGGGACCTGAAAGCAGCATACCTTGGACAACCGCTCGAGAGCAGTCTACCATACCATCGCTTCATCGCTGGGACACGACAAACAATGAGGAAATCCCAAGCTGAGAAATTCTGGTTAGGCCACCTCGAAGGGTCAGCGATGACGCACGTCGTTGATCATCAGAAGCCAACATTTGCCAATGTGGTTAACAAGTCGCTCAAGAGGACACTCCCCATCCCTCACACAAGCAAGAATGGCATCACATTTGCGACGATCGTCAAAGCTGCTTGGTCTTTGGTGCTGTCCCATCTCAGCGCCAACGCCGATGTAGTCTTTGGCCAGATTACCACGGGCAGAAATGCTCCTATCCGAGGCATCGACGAGATTGTAGGGCCATGTATGAATCTCGTCCCAGTGCGAGTCAAGCTTGACTCGATCGCCACATATCTTGACCTTCTGCAGCAAGTTCAAACCCAGCACCTCGACATGTTACCTTACGAATCGCTCGGGCTCCAGCATATAATTGATAAGTGCAGCTCCTGGCCCAAATGGACACGATTCAGCTCTATCTTGCAGCATACAAATTTCAATGTTGGCATGGATGCCACGGATATGTGGGGCGACTTGGAGATGCATCTTGGCAATTTCACACCCAGTCATGACGTCTCTGACATCTGGATCTGGACTGGTCCTACTGAGGATGGATTCTATGTCGACTTCACCTATTCCGAGGCGACGTTACCCCAGTCGCTTGCCGAGGAAATGGCTGACATGCTCTGCGCACATATCAAGAAGATTTCTGAAAATGCAATGTCCCCTATCGCATCCGTACTCGCAAAACTTGAGCCGAAATTGCCTGTGTCCGTCGATTATATCGATGAAAATGAGTCAGTCATGAACGACGCTACAACTTCGGACGACGCCGAGAAAGCGAAAGAGGTGGTTCTGCAAGCCTGGAAGTCTGTTCTCGGCGATGATATCGATGACAGTCTGCCGCATGAAGTCACTGATCACTCGCCTTTCTATGAGCTACGCGGAGACCTGCTGGCAGCTGCTCAACTGTCGATGGCTTTCGCAAAACGAGGTTATGAGATCTCGCCTGAAGAGATCATTACACATCCGACGATTCATCGCCAATCTGCATTGATTTCTTTGAAGATGCAAGCCATCTAGTTGTATATTTTCATTGTTTATTGCGCTTATGTGTATATACCTTTTTTCTTCCTTGCTGATTAACTTTGTATAAAATTACGGTTTAACAACCTCTAGCCTCGAGATTTAATATTGAGATCAACTTGAGCGCGAAAAGGCAGGAGTTTCTTGACCTGGCATGTGTCATGTATCTTCATGATTGATAATCTCAGCCTCAAAACCAATCCCCATATCTTTCCACGCTGACAAAGTCAAGGTGCCGCGTCATAGACGCACCCACAAGCCTCGTTATCTTGATGGAGCTTTCTTAACTCCAATGTGGGATTCTCTCTAGATACTTTAGATGATCTGGATTCATTTCACGCCAGTCTCGCGACGTTCGATTTGAAATTGAGTTTCTCAGCAAGAATTTCACCCTAATACTAGGGTATTGGGTTTGTGAACAACCCTATATAAGGGATGGATCTCCATTCTTCTCTGACGTATCCATCTTCGTTATCGGGTACAGCATTTGGAATCCGCTTTCATAGTCTAATCTGTTCGCACAAATTCTCATCCATCGAAGCCTTTCACCAACACACGCGCTCAAAGACAGCACAATGGAGAATCTCCCAGTTGACTTCTTTGTCACTTCTCAAGCTTTCACCAAACAGACTTACCGAGATATCTACCCCGCTATTGACCCCGCTTCGCCTTCAAACAGCTAGGCTGGGAAAGTGATTGTGATCACGGGTTCGAGCAAGGGCTTGGGTAAAATTGTAGGTGCTCTGAATTCAGTCACCCCTTCACATAATAATGTATCCACAGGCCGTCGCAACTTCCTTCGCCAAAGCGAACCCGAAGGGCATCGTTCTAGTAGCTCGGACTGCAGAATTACTCGAGGCACTGTCTAAGGAGATTAGAGCCATCAACCCCCAGCATCGAGGTCCTTCCATTGCCTAGCGATCTCACCAACGTCGATTCCGTGACAGCATTGTGGGAGGAAGTGAAAGCCAAGTTCGATCATGCTGATGTTCTCGTCAACAATGCCGGTACCTTCACCGATTCAGCTCCCGTCAAAGCTGCCGAAGCAGCAAAGTGGTGGTACGACTTCGTATGTCGCTCCTTCTTTGAGTCCAAGAGCAAACGCTAGCTCATTCCAGGAAGTCAACGGTCGCGGAACCTTTCTCGCCACCGAAGGCTTCTTGAATCTTCTCGGAGAAAAGAAGGGGACAATCATCAACCTCACCACCGGGGCCGCACACTCCATATCCCCAGGCTTGTCTGCGTACCCGATGTCTAAGCTCCTCTCTCTCCAACTCGGTGCCTATGTCGCAGCCGAGAACCCAAACGTCACTGCCATCTCTCTTCATCCCGGCGTTCTGCCAACCGATATGACGATTGAGAGTTTCAAACGCTTTGCGCTTGCTACTCCAGAGTTGGTCGGTGGTGTGAGTGTTTGGTTAGCGACGGACAAGGCGGCGTTCTTGACGGGACGATATGTTAATGCCAATTGGAGTGTGGACGAGTTGGCGGAGAGGAACGATGAGATTGTTGGGGACAACAAATTGACCATTGCATTGACGGAGAAGTTTGGGATAGAGTAGTTTGCTTGAGAGATTTAGACTTTGGCAATTATCGTGAGCAATAAGATATTTGTGGTTTCACTTATGTCTGATAACCCCTTTCCATGATTTGTAAGGGAGCTTTCATCAGTCTATCGTCCAATGACGAGACCTCACGCAGACCGATTATCATCAGATGGAAAGCGCGCATCTGTCGTTATTCGTGAGGTTCATTAGCTTAAGATAATAGACTAAAATAAGTGTAGATTGACGTGTAGTGCAAGCCAGGGTGATTTCCGTAATCGGAATAGAAGTGAGAGAAAGTGCAGAAAGTAATCGGCGGGAAGTGGGCACTGGCGACAACTCCTTCTCAAAGCACCAAGAAAGCGCTCATAACCCGCTCCCTTCCTCATCAACGCGGTCCTTGTGTTTAGTTCAGAGTGACCTTCAAACGAATGCTCTTGCCGGATCGAACTTGATTCGCTTTCACGTGTCCCCCTTTCCCGGGGAAGGAGTCATCGGCTCCGCGTCGGCCTCGGAATCCACTCCCATCCCGACGTCAACCTAACGTCGATATAGATTTAATTAAGCACGCGGTAAAGTAAAAACGTCAAAAAATCTGTGTTAGCTCAGTAAAAAAAAAAGGAAAGAAAAAAAGTTGAGAAAAAAAGTAACAAAATTCAAGTTGAGCACCCCCTAAAATCAAATCAAAAACGAAAACAAAATCAAAAACGAAAACAAAATCAAAAACGAAAACAAAATCAAAAACGAAAACAAAATCAAAAACGAAAACAAAAAGTAAATTAGCTCGTACGCTCCTTAGCCAGAGGGAAAATTGGCATCCTTTCATGATCTTGAGACTTTCCTGACGGAAAGTTGAGAGACATGATCGGGTGTCAATTTTCGCTACTTTTTTCTATAGGTTTGCGCTTTTTGGTTCAAGCCTATGGAGGGTGATGCGCAAAAGGAGATCGCTTGTGCTCAAGCTGGATGGCTCCTTTTCGGCCCTTCTGCTTTTCTGTGTGCCTTCAGAAGGAGCTCGTCTTTGAGGACTTCTCTGCCTCTTCTCTACGTCCACGGCCCATCCAATCTCGTCTCCACCCACTCAAGTTCGCCTTCCCCATCCTCCAGCCCCGCATCTCCACCTCTTCTCCGCACAACCTGCACCGCAACACTCCTTCTCTCCATACTCATCGCCATCCTGCTCAACCTCACCCTCTTGTCCTCAGGCACAAAGCCCCCCTGCTCTCCCGCCTGTTCAACATCCATAATCCATTTCCCAACCGCGGCAATCATATACCGGTCCCAAGGTCCATCATATTGCTTCATCCTCAAAATATCGATCGCTTCTCGTCGCAGAGCACCATCTCGACAGCGAAGTAGGAGGGTGAAGAGAGGAGGTACGATGGAGAGATGGAAATGATACGCTGGTTGTTGGTGTGTGATGGCGAGGAGGTTCGTTGAGATGGTACGGGAAAGGATGATTATTTCGTTGGATGAGGGGAGGAAGGTGTCGTAGGAGGACTCGGATGTGAATGCTGTTCCTTGGATGGCGATGGTGAGGGTTAAGGAGTAGAGGCGGAGGAGGAGGAGGGCAGTTGTCGTTTGAATATCAGTTGAGCCCTGTTGAAGTTGATGGGATAGGGGAGCGAATACCGCTGACCATTGATCGATCTCGGAGGAGTATTGTTGCAGCTCTAAGACCAGCGAGTCCGGAACGACGTACAGTGATCCATATATCGAGGTCTGGGCGTTGAATTCCAGTGTCTTGCCAGGGAAAGGATCAGAGAACTCTCTTGCAAGTTCCGAAGCCCCGTTCACAGCATTCGTCGATAGCAAAAAATGCCCACACCGCCTCATCACAACTTGCCAATACAGCGTCGCCTCCCTCAAGCTGGTAAATATCTTCGGCATCTCTCTAACCGTATTCAAACAAGCCCTCTTGCCTCTATCGTGAATGTGCTGACTTCGGGCATCCACAAAGGTCATCATCTGGGTGTCAAATCGACAGAATGTCATCAGAAGTTCGTTCTCAATAACATTTGTGGCAGGCGAGGATATGCCTTCATTGTGAGGGATTGAGTGAGGAGTCGCCTTCTTGATCCCTCGAGATCTCGAGATGTAATTCCTGGCATGCTGTCTGACTTTCTTCTTCAAAGCTGGGTCGGTCGTCCGGCCTCCTGTCTGGGTAATGAATTGGAGTGCCCGTACTGGGGGGATATACGGGACATCCTCGATTGGAGTCCTGATGAACGTTACTCTTGCGAGAAGATAGGTGGAAGGAGGTACACCAACATTGGAATTTGCGCTACTTTGGTATCTTCGAGATCCTCAGCGTTTTCTTCATTTTTAATTGCTGGAGGTGATAAAGACATATTTGGAAGCGCATGTGAATATCCATGAAAATCTGACGTTTGGGTTTAAGTACCGAGGTACGAACAGGAAGGTAAGGTGAGATCATCAAGATACAACAGGGCTGCAGGGGCCATGATACATGTCGGCCGTCCACCGCCACAATAAGGAGCACTTGTTCGTATCCTCACGAGGCTCTCAGACTTGCTTACCAAAACGATCCAACTACTTCGTGACGAAAGTGTTTCCCAGCGTCTTCGAATATACGACGTGAGCCAAATTCTATGTCTCGAAGGGAAAGAAATTTTAATTTTGAGAACGAAAATGAATAGATCAACAGTTCCAGAGGTAGGGTTTTTGGAACTGGAGGTCGTCTTCATAAGCGTCCAGCTGCTGAATAATTCAATTGCCGCAACTTACAGCTACACCAGCAGAGGCTGACAGCTGCATAAGCGTCGACTATTTCTTTCAAAGGTATAGAAGTAAATGACTACAACAACAATTTGATCGAAAAATCATGTTTGAACTTCTCTTTCTCGGCCAGGATTCCAAGACTAAGCTGAAGAGTGGGAAATGCTTATAAATCAAGGTACATAGGCTATCTCAGAATCTCCACCATTCAAGAAGCAAGGAAGGGAAAGATGCGAATTTGAGATGGGAAAGTTTGATCTCGATTCCAAAGAGCCGCAAGCAACCAGCTCAAGCTTGAAGTAGAATGACTTCTAGACCGGTGCGCGTGATTCTTTCCAGAGTGAATCCACGTGATGGTAAATCAATAAAATTTCAACCTCTTTGAAATGAGGATATCAGTAACCTGCTCATATGAAAGAGGCGAGAGAGGGGTGGAAAGGAAACTGATTGATGTGAGCTTTGTGAAACTATTTCTGAGAAAAGGGCCTCAGCCTAGACCTTTTCTTCGCCATCTGAAGGAAAAGAAGTAGAAGGAACGAAACGGAAAGACAAAAGAACGAAAGAGTAATGCTCCCTTGAGCTTAATGAAAGCGACTTCCAAAAACGACGACTCGAATCCAGGGAGAAGGAAGTCGCTGGTCTCGACCACCCCTTTTCTCAGAAAGAAAGAACTCACGCCTTTCTCCTGACCTCCTCTCAATTTATCCCTTAGATTATCCCCACTCCTTCCCTTTCTCATCTCACCTTTTCAACCCAACCCATCTCCCTTTCGCCCTCTCTTTCATTTCCTTCTAGACCTGTTACACGTGACCCTCCCTCCAAAGCTAGGTACTTTTAGCGAAAGCCAGACAGAAACCAATCAGGCTTTTCACCCCTGAACTCCCCCTTCCTCCCAGCATCCCATCTCCTCACTCCCTCCTCTCCATCTCATCTGACGGGTCAATTGTTTGTCTCGCACAGGTCGAGCTAAGCAAGACATGAAACGCGGCGTCTAACGTAACCCTTGGTGGCGTTTACGAAGCTTGGCTCCTGAATTTGCAGGGGAGAGAAAAAGTCAAAAAGTGACACGGACGCGGATTTTTAGCGCGACGCGTGGAATCTGCAACAACGACGAGGTGGTCGCGACCGCGGTGATGAGGGTTGGAAGGACTGAGGTGGTGAGGCCTGGTGAGGCCTGAACAACTGAGTAGCGACATCGTGTCGATGCGTGATTGAGGCTGAAGGACGAGGAGTGGCTGAGGTTGAGGTCGAGACGATCGAGGACGTCGAACGAAGATGGCGCTCAGAACGGTTGGGTGACAGTGAGTTGAGTCGAGATCGAAGAAGTGCGACAAGGTGAAGGGTAGGAAGGAGGCTGAGCTTGAAGTCAGTGGGCCAAGTCAAGTTTGAGATGAAATGAGATGAGGTGTGGATGAGAGAATGCGCCGATGAAGAACAGACGTAACTCAGAATCAAGTGAAACAAAGCGAAGTAAGTTGTCGAAGTGATTCCATATCTATATCTCATCTCAAAATTTCGGTCCAATCCTCCCTAATATATACGGTAGAAGCGAAGTCATATACAAAACGAGTGTAATCGGAGCCAAAACTCCTTGTGTCCAAATTCCATCCCATCGGGTATTTCCAGAGATCCAAAACCCCAGGCCTAGGCGCCCACATCCTTTTCTTTTCTATTTTCCTTTCCCACCGTGAAAAGGCATGGTGGCCGTCCCATCATAAAAGTCATTGAATACATCGCACGCAAGCGTGCGCTGACGATTCCTCAACTCAAACTCCAAATCCGAACTCTCTAGCAAGAGCAGGATAGCAAAATACAGATAGGCGTGGATTGTTTACGAGGTGACGAAGTCACGGCTCATCTTTGCGACAGCTCCACGACGACGCTCAGTGCTTGCTGTGCCGAGAAGGCAGACAAGGTCGCTGGAGTCAGTAGAGAAGGTAGCGACATCATCCGACTGGTAGTAAGCGTTCGAGCAAGGAAACTCCTGGCAACCAGCGATAGGACTGTTGCTGTTGAGAGGGAAGATCTCCTTGACGCCATTGGTGTCATCTGGGCTGACGATAGCAGAGACATCGAAGTAGGTCGCGCCAGCGAAGCCATCGAAACGGACCTCCCCGAGCATACCTGGACTATTGGTGGCACCCTCAGAGACCGAGTACCAGTTGCCAATCCAGGCAGTGGGAAAGGTTTGGTTGGCGGTGCAGAGACCGGGGATGACGAGCTCGGAGATGGATTCGAGGCCAGCGTTTTGGGTGAAGATGATGGTTCGTTGGGTGCTGTCTTGATTGACGAAGTGGACTGAACCAGCGGAGGCGACGGTTGCAAGTGCAGCGACTGCGGGGAAGACGGTGCTGAAGAACTGCATCTTGAAGGTGGTTGTTGATTT
Source organism: Acephala macrosclerotiorum (assembly GCA_014904845.1). Lineage (NCBI taxonomy): Eukaryota > Fungi > Ascomycota > Leotiomycetes > Helotiales > Mollisiaceae > Acephala > Acephala macrosclerotiorum. Next base: position 300,737 of record MU119238.1, read on the forward strand.
CTTTATATAAAGATGTGCGTTGGAAGGATTGTTGGGATGAGAGAACGTGAGAGTGGTTCTGTCAAGTTGGTCGATCTGACTGAGCTACTTTGGAGCAAAGGGTACCTGATCGAGATGAGTGAACTATATGGAGTCGTCGAGACCGGAAGGTGTTTGCTTGGTTGGATGTTCTAGTGTCGTAGAGACAAGATAGGCTGGCTATGCTTCGGAGAAGGAGTGCTGATCTTAAGGATAGTATTGTGTGATCACGGATCGTAGTTGTAGTAGTAAAGAAGGACGGTAGAACACCTGAATACGCAATATGCAATCAAAAGCCACCGGAAGGATTGTGATGTGGTTGGGAAGAAAAAGAAAGCATCTGGGAGGGAGCGGTCAGGACTTGATATAAGATTGGGGGTTGGGGATGGGGCCCAGTCAGGCTGGAATTTTCTCGGTGGGGGAAAGGGTCGAGTGGGCTTGACTGGCTCGAACGGGGTGCGCACCTCCTAGCTGGCGCTCGGCCGGTCTTCGAGTACTGTATGTAGTGGAGCATGTTGGAGCAAGTCGGAGCAAGTCGAAGCATGGCGCTGGGCCGGATCAGGGATTGACAAGACCCAGACCTTTTCTAGGGTTCCAGAGTTAAGGCCAATTATCTGCTATACTTTGGTAGCTGGCTCCTAGTACGGAGGTATGGCTGGTCCGGAAGGGATTGACGGAGGGTTCCTGAGTTCCTTGCGGCCACGCATGCAGCTGCCGGGGCTGACCAAGAAAGCTTTGACTTTGAATTTGACTTTGACTTTGACTTGACTTTTTCGACGGTGGAGCGCTGGGACGAGCTTGACCCGAAGAGGGAACTCGCCAGGAGCAGAGATTTGCCGTGGACCGTGCAGGTCCACTTTGGGATGCGCTCGCACGTTCATTCGACGCACAGCCCTTGGTACCTGAGTCGGCGGGAGGCGCCATGTGTCCATAGGGCATTTGTGCCTGGAGCTTACTGCTGAGAGGTGGTTGGAGACCGCACGGGAAGCACATCCCGCTCCGCTGTTGGCTGACGGGAGCGAGGGGAGGGGAGGGACTGCACCACTTGATGACTGGAAGAGCCGAAGGATGCATCGTCACGCAATTAGATGCTGGCTGAGCATTTTGACGCCGAGGTTGGGAGATGAGTTATCGCGATGCTCTGGTTTAAAAAAAGTTTATTTTTATTTTTATTTTTTTCTCGTTCTCTTCGTTCTCTTCGTTCTCTTCGTTCTCTTCGTTCTCTTCGTTCTCTTCGTTCTCTTCGTTCTCTTCGTTCTTTTCGTTCTCGAGCTCCGAGCTCCTCGTGAAACCAACTGAGCTCTTGAAACATTCTTGCCAAGAACCAGCTTCTACGGAACTGCCACCCGCACAATCTAATTCTCCGCTTATCGATATCGTTCCCTTCCTTGCCTTCCTTGCCTTGTCGTCTTTGCCTTGGATTCTTGGTTCCAGACGTGCGTGCCAAGAACCGTTGACAGTTCGTCGGCCATGCCATGGGCCATTCCATCGTGGCTCCTTCCATTCGACTCAGAAGATTCCGGTGTCAAATTTCAATCAATAGTCCATGGTGCAAGGCCGAGATCTGCATAAGAAGCATGCATTTAACCAAGCCATGCATTCCCGATCAGGAACTTGTGCAAGGTTCATAACTTGTTAGCCAGTCACGCGTTTGATCACACCTTTGGAGGCTTGCAGACTTTTGCCAGCGAAGAGCTCCAAATCAAGTTTTGTTTTCTTGGTTCGAGAATTCAGAAATGTTGAATCCACTTTTAAGTTCAGGGAGTCTCTTGCGGACCAAGTTCTTGCCCCAGAGGATGTCCGAGAGAGCATGGATTGCCGGTCCGAGGCGAGACGAACGGAGCATGATTTCAAGGACAAACCAGGCTGTGTGGTGCTCGGTCGCACAGTGCGCAGTGGAACGTTCAGGCTTCATCGGTGCTGTAAAGACAAATGAAGGCCTAATTTTTAGGCTTCTCAGCACTATCACGATAAATTAAGCAGGAGCTCAGCGTTTGTCCGGGCCAATTTTAGTGGTGTCAGCATGCCGTGTTCGCCATTTTTGGAGCCTGTAGACCTGCTGTACCATGACATGTTGATTCTTGCGGCGAATAGGATAAATCGCGCAGGCCGCAGCCCTTTTCTGCAGGCCCTCCACGCGACATCGAATGAGAAGGTCTGCTGCCCTTGCATTGGTGTCAGGAACAGGAACAAGCGATTGCCAGGCACAAACATATTTTCGCCACTTCCCTTTCCTCCCTTTCTGCCTTTTGATAATTGCCATTATTCTCGATCGAATAATTGATTCAATAATTCTAGAAGTTAAGGACCCAAATCCTGGCTATCGATATCTGCCGAAATGCCAAGGAATCATCCAAACGTTCCAGAAGCCTTCGAAAGAAAGTCCGGATGAACTGGTGGGAATTTGTCCCAAAAATGGACTCTGGTTCCTTCCGACGAATAACATCAGCTCCTTTGTATTTACCCGACGCTTATCTGCATGAAGGTATTTTCGAACCCAGCATCCAAGCCATTGGAAGCCGGGATGGACTTCTGTTGAACGCCAATCGCTACAGGGCTTACGAATATCCACTTATCGATCGGTTATCGATAGGAGGGATAGAAAGTGGGAGACAGATTTGTTGAAGTTTGGTTCCGCTTGTGAAGACGGCTTGAGAGTGGAATGGCCAGGTATTGATTCATGTTCGGTGGGATGGAAATGAGTTGAGAATGGGACGGATGAATTTGCAGGCTGACTCGTGGGAATGAAGCCTAGAGGAACTGGAAGATGGGATGAATTTTTGATGTGGTAGGACCGAGATGCACGCCGAAAACGATTCTTCATGTGCAGAGATGGTTTCTCAGTCAACACATGCAAACGCCAATGAGAGTAATTTCGTGTGTAACAGAAATGTAGGTAGTGTAAACACCAAAGGGCTTTGACGGGGTGTGACGTACGGAGGTTGAGCGACCTCGCTTGTAATCTTAGAACCTGCGAAGAATCTGCGAAGAATCTTCAGGCGAGTTGAATTGCTCCGGTGGATGGTGTGCCTCTGGGATCGCCGGGATGGAAAGTTCTTTTAGCAGTCTAGAATCTCTGCTGGATCTGGCAGGCAATGCGAGATGGCTTGGTGGCGTCTGGGCCTGTGTGGACATGAAGAAGATACCGCACGTGATTCGCCTCTTCTTCTGCTTGTGCCAGCTTCCAAGTCGGGAAGAGAATTAAAGCCACAAGAGAAGAGTGGTATCACAGCCATTGAGGAGATCGGTCCACTGCCAAGCTCTCCCATCTTCTAGCAGACAATTCGGCAAGAACTCCTCAATGTCGGCTCACTTGGGTTTCGTGCCCCGCCCCGAGGATACTGAAGTGATTGCACCTGCCGTATCAACAAACAGTCCACAGTAGCTTCAAATCACATCCTCCTAGTTTTCAAAGTCCGAATCTCGAAGAGCGGCAAGAGCCACTGTGGCTCGAGATCTCCAAGCTCCGAGACTTCAAGACTTCCAATTGTTCTTCTCCGAAGAAAACCCTCTCTCGACGCCAAACACATCCATCTCATGTCTCTAAGATAAGAGCTGATGAGGGGTCAGACTTACAGTATCTTCACCAAGACCACCTCCTCAATCGTTATCAAGAGAACGGACGACTGCAGAAACACGGCCAGGTACCCGGTCATTGGCCGGCATACCCCAACATCTCATGCAGTGCCAAAAGTTCATGCAGGCGCGAAAGTGTTGGGGGCATATTCACCTGCAAGTATGTGAATTCTCTGCTCTTGTATATTGAGTGTATGTTGCTGCAGCATGCATGTGCTGAGCTCTGTTACATTTTCCAGATTGAGGGACCCGAACCGATTCGGCTCGGATCCCACTCTTTCGAGATATGTCCGTCCGAGGATTTTGCTCGCATGTGTTTCCTCACACTCGCAGTCGCTCCTCAGACGGGAAAATTGCGAGTCTTTGATTTCAGCTGACAAGGCGTGACTTGCACGAAGTCATGCAGGTGTGCCTTTCATTTCTCTGAAGTCGTGTAGCAACCTCGTTCAATTCCGCCAACACACAGCTGAGACATTGGAACCAGCCTCCCTTTTCACGCGAGACACGCCTCATTCGTTGTATCTGCATACTTCAGCAATTGACACGTGCAAAACAGTGGCTGAGGCTGGGATTATTAATTCTCGTATTGTCCCATTTGCAAGTCCTCGAAGTTTGAGAAGGCTCGATTTGGACTGAGATTCTGCCAGCGCAAGAACTCAACTAGGACATTGAGCTCGTGCTATTGCATGGTGGGGCATTCTAGTTATCTAGAACTTTGGCTTTCGATTTATCAGATGCGGAGATATGTTCCTTGACCCCCAGTGTCTCAATATGTTGAAGATATTTACCAACTCTTGCGGACAATCTCGTCAAGCAATTCGAGTGCTAAAATGAACGCCTTCTGGGTCTCGAAGGTTAGCAACGAACACAATCATACACTCATTAAGTGAAAGACGCAATCGGACACACCTGTACAGTGTCTTCACCGGGCTCCAGTTGCGCGCAACAGCACCCGGAGTTAGAACTCAGCATAGTGCATAGGCCGAAGCTTGCGAAGCTGGAGGCGTTGGATACATGCAACGCTTCGTGTTCATCAATGAGCAAGTGCTATACCATTCACATGATCAAATGCCCGAGTAGTCAAGAACCTTGTCCTCGACTTTAGGAGGTGCTTCTGTTCCGGAATACTGTTCGGCACTATAGCGTCAGCAAGAAAATCAGTCGACGAAAAGCAAATGAAGCAAAAGTGGTTCCTCCAGAGAAGGCTCTTTCAAGATCCAAAGAGAATTTGAACAAAATGAGAGATCATGAAACTTCATGTCAATGAATCAACCTCACCCAGCTTCACGACCAAATCAGCCATTGGTCCTTGCTCCTCATTTTTTCATTTCCTCAAGCCCAAAAAAGCCTGCCGCTCCCCTCTAGGTTCGAAATACTTTTGAGCATCACTTTCATGGTGGGTGACGAAAACACTCGGTAAAAAAAGCCCCAACCACAACTCCACCACAAGCCCCAAAAACAACAAAAAAGAAGGATTCTTATGCGTTCGCCGGGAATCTATTTCATATTAGTTAAACGTCTTCATTTTCAGAATTTGGGAGGTCTAACCGAACCCGGGGCCCATCGATGTTGAAGATATATCTCGTTGGCAACTATTTCCGGATCAGTTTTGCGATTTGATATTGGAGTATAGGGGCACAAACCGATGGATTTTACCACTAAACCACAAACGCTTTTGATTGGTTGATGACGAAGAAATTGGTGTTTAAATATATACATGCGATGGAAATGCGGTGAGAAAATTCGTGTGAAGGGTTTGCTGCCGTAACCCGAGGTGGTGGGGCCGGGGTTCTTCCAGCCACGTGCGGGTGACCTGGCCTTGTAGTGTAGATATATGGACTTGAGGTGAGAAGGAACAATGTGAGAAATTCATGGGTGTGTGGTAGGAGCAGCAAAATGAGAGTTGAGATCGAGGACAAATGTCAGCAAAAGCGTTGGAAACTTACCCCGCCATGGTATGTTGATATAGACGCTGGGTAAAATTGGTTGCAAGTTTTTCAGTCTTATGATCTAAGTCTTCACGCACTTTGAAATTTTAATACGCTTGTGAAGGGGGAAATGCAACAGAGGACCCCTGCGACTGTGGTTGAGCGAGGTCATTCACGCATCTGTCACCACCGCAGAGGCACCAGAGGGTTAAATTTTCATCGGGGTCGGAGGAGGATCAATTCAACCCCACCACTTCCAAATATTTGACTGCCACACATTTAAAAGGCCTTTAATGGTAATACTTCATTTGGAAGAGTGCATGAACAACGTAAAATACTAACGTTCACATCAATAATCAACTTAGCATCCACGTGGTGGACGAATAGCTTGGTACTCGTTGAAAGAAGCCCGACATTTTGGCAAGCTTCAACTGACTGGGCATGATATTTGAAATGACTCCGTGACACATCAATGTCAAGTTTGTCAGAAAGAAATTGGATGCCGAGTATTTGCCTTCTCCCACGAACTGAGTCAATCACTAAGAAGGTGGAACGAAAAAATGAGCATTTTGGTAGTAAGTTTGACATGCATTACTCGACTGACCTCGTCAAACAATGTGCTCCCGATTTCAAATATGCAGAAGGGCAGCGACGACTAAGATGGAAGCTGATACGGATATTTCACAGTACAGAAATTCCGAACGCCCTAAGTCCAAAATCGATCTCCTCTCCCACAAACGCAGCTCCAAGGGCTCCAATCTTCCAGTGTGTCGTCCTCACCTTCATCGCTGCCACCATGAGACCAGTGTTAATCTCAATTGCCAAGAAAAGAGATGATAGCTGCACTGCTTGTCGTCTCTAACAATAGGGACAATTTGGTGCCTCGGAGAGGCGACCCCGCTGCCACGAAGGAAGCTTGGTCGCCCAAGTTTCCCGATAAGTTCGTTTCCAATCGTAGAATGGAGCTCGACTTGCTAATATTCGCGAGAAGTGAACTGTCGTCAAAGCATGAACAAGATGTCGGCGTGATACTTGAACATCTAGGGAGGACATGCGTCTCCACATACGTCGAGATTGTCCCGGTTCCTCCAAATGTTGCAATTTCTCCACACAGGTCACAAGTTGTCTCGAGAATAGCAGAAGCTTGGGATGGTAGATTCGATGATAAAGTATAAGGACCTGGGGATGTCGTTCAGTGTTGAAGTGTCGAGGCTGCTGTGGCCGAGCATCGAGGGATCAACAAAAACGGAAAGATAGAATTTTGAACAGCGTCAGATATCACACCTCGCATTCGTATGATTGAGTCCTCCTAGTAATAATTGGGCTTGGTCAGGCGTCTGTTATGAGCGAGAGGTAAAATCTCTTGTTACGGATCTTTTCGTAGTCTTTGACTTCTGGGTTTGCTCCTGTGTCAACTAACTCCAGCTTAAGCAAACCAATCCATCTAGCCCACTCTCTGTCGGGGTTCATGGGCTTCGAGCTAAGTAGGCAGACTTAGTATGACTTGTGTTGCTCATTCCATGATTCCCAAGTGTCTCAGATCGCATAGTAACACAATGGACAAACGGACTTCTTCTCGAATGGCTTCATCGGTGAGCCACTTTAACTCAAAGAAATATTGACGATACATGTAAGAGTTGGGTGTGCGAAGAATAGACTCATTGCGGGTCGGGCAGTTTTGCATTGACTTCGGTCATACGCTTACCTTTAGCCCAACTTTTGCACCTTCACCCATCAACGCCGAGATCAAGCACAAATCCATTAGCATCTCAACCATAAAAATTCCAATCCTCTGACTCGTGCAGGTCGAGGATCTAAAGCCCCCCAAGGAACTTCCCCCCACTAGAATATTGAACGCCCTTTATAGTTGTGGCTTAGTGACGACGTGAGCGCCATTTTGCGATTTATGGTCGAAGCTGGCTGAAGGTGGGGAGTACAGACGTGCAACGGAAATCTGTGAATGTTCCATAGGTTTGGGACACTTGTTTTGGCGCGATGCAGAACACGCTCAGCTTCGGTCATAGCCTGCCATATGGCCAGCTTTCAACCACGAGATTGAGCCCTTTTTTAATATCTCAGCAACAAAAATTCTGATCCTCTAATCCCCGCAAGTCGAGGATCTAAAAACTATATAGAAAAAATTCCCGGCCTGGATATAGAACGCCCTTTACAGTTGTGGTGGGGGAAAGATGAGGGTGTTATTGTCGAATTTGGGGTTGAAGGTGCGGAGTATCTATCCAACCAGACATGCAACAAAACTTTTAGATGTCCGAACCTTTTGGGACTTTGGAGTTAGCTAGAAGGTGATTTGGTGGGCGATAGCTGAGATCTCCTGCCAAAATCATTCTCTTTAATTTATCGGTGTGAAGATGAGTATAGTGCGGACGCAGGTGAACCTGGCTTTGAGCTACTGTGAGATGATTTACAATAAAACATCGCCTTGCTCTTTGCGCTGTAGTTGAAATATGGAGAGAAGTAATGCTCGACTCATGACATGACTTGTGCTTGACAGAAAACAAAGCTCGCTTGGGCGTGGGAAAAGATTTGACCCTAATTTCTGTAGCCAAGCTGGGGGCTCGTGGATTCCAAAGTGCAACGACACTATCTCTGGCAAGGCTTACAGGGTCAAGATGTAGGATAGGGCTAGAATAAGACGCAGGGCTTCGTGTAAGTCGTCGCTATCAGAAGAATGGGGCTACTCTGGAAATTTTTCGAGAACTGCGCAACGAAACACTTGCTTTCATACACTTCCTGCCATCTAGGTAGCTAAGTATCCTTGAACAGTGACTCTGAACGAAAAGAAGAACAAGTTGAGTTGAATTTCGTCTTTCAACAGCAGGAACTGTGAAACCAATCGGACACTTTCTCTGCTCTTTCATCTACCTCCATAGGGCAGAGTGATGCAAGTAGCTGCCATGGCTCGAAAATGTTCCATTTGCTCTTCTTCTATTAGTTCCCGGGAAGCGGAAACTTGCACGGGACGAAACAGACCAAATACAGGTGCAAAGGCTCGAGGCATAGGAAGGTATCAGTTGAGAGGGCAAAAGGAGTGGTATTGTGATGTCTAATCTACCCATCTAGCTAAGTGGGAATGTTCCCTTAATAAAGTAAATTCGTTAGTGCATCCAGTCCAGCTGAGATAACCCATATGAGCCGATGCTCGATCGAGCGTGAGACCTCATTCCCACATCGAACATTGTCTCAGTGCATTCCCCACCAATATCACCTGAACACGAGGTCTCAACTGACAGAAGGACTTGCCGGCAGGATCCCTATGCACAACGACAGCTTTGTGATGCAAGCGAGGAGCAAGGAAAAGCGGTCGCTCTCAAAGCGATGACAATATTCTGGGCACTGGAAGTCCAGCGGAACCCGAGTCTTCGGATGTCTGACGATTAATGGAATGGCGAGCTTGCAAGCATCTGCATTCTCCGGTGATCTTCGACATTAGACCATTTTTCCACAAGAAGTTTATCCCGCGTCGTATCTCGAAATAAAAATAAAAAGTGGGGATAGGAGGTGATTCGGGGGTCGCTTATATGTTCTTTCACGAAGTCGTCGGCATCGTCTCGTATCGACTTGAGCCAATTTGCCATTTGGAGACTCGAAGATGCCGAGGAGCGATCCGGGGGTGAAGGGTAAGACTCCGAAGGAAAAGTTGATGTTCCCATATCTTCAGCTCACGAAAAGTCGTGAACTTGCAAACTAGCGAATATCGGAAAAAGAAGAGCGGTGCCAGCTCGGAAGCCTGGTTCCAACCTCAATATGAAGAGATGAAGAGATTTTCTAACGACCCAACACATGATCCATCCCCGATCAAAAAAGCAAGACACAAACAAGAAAGGAAGACTCGACGCCTTGATAACTCTGTCAACGACAGAAAAAACAAATCGCGAGTGATATTATTCCCTGTCAAGAGGGTGTGGTCTGAAAGTTCAGCCATTCTCTAAACAGAACTTCTTCCGTACAAACTGTAGTCGAAGATAGGAAGAACTCTCCATGCTGATATTCGAAATACTTGGATTTCTAACTCAAACCCCTCATCCGATCGATGCGGAATCCCGACTCCCCGCAACGAGGCCCAAACTTTGCATATCCTGCACAATTCAGGGGGGCTGCAGCGACCATAAGCTTAAAGGGAGACCAAACATTCGACCAGTCAAGATATTTTGACGCTGGCCTCCTTGATCGCGAGTCGTGATGACGCCGTTGAAAAAAGTCTGCTACAGTAGCTCAACAAAGGTCTAGATGCACTTCGGCATAAAGTTAATGCACGATGGCTTAGACTATCGTGCTCAAATATGCGCAGTCATGCTGAGAGTTGCAAAACTTGGCGTTCGAGCCACAAAAGAGGTGGCTGAGATTTGAGACAGTGCGCGAAAAACAGGACAGCATCTCAACCTCATGATGCCCAAATTCGATATCAACATGTACTCATGCGATGGCTTTACACCGACTGCTGTTGCGTTGAAGCTTGCGAGTGCAACTCATTCAGCAATATTGCGCCTCACTCATCCACCGAATGGAAGGAGGCTCAATATAAGGTGGCGGGCTGACATCTGCCAGATTTCTCAGCACTTGGCAGATGCATGCAAGGCAGAACATCGGACGAACATCTCAGCGAGGAGTGGCTCAACATGCCCGGTGCTGGGGTTCTCGGCAATTTGTCGACCGTTTTTGTGCAACTTTGTCACGATGCTTGGCAGCGTTGAAAGATGAATGATACGAGTACTACGTTACCTGGGTCTCACTCTGAGTCTTCAGAGTCTTGACGCCCGAGGCTGAAATTACCGTGCGGCGTACGGTCTTGACAACAGCTGTTCATGGGCAATGCTGGCTGGTGAGGCTCGTATCCGGCGGCTCCAAATCGCCTTTCTGGAAGACTATCGATTTTTGACAGAGCGGTTGTGATGGCATCGCACGAGTTTCTAACCTCCTTCTTTGCCTAGTTTGAGAAACCCAGACCGATGGCCATTCACCCTTGGCAACGAGCCTCATAGGACGTCGACGTCAAGATGTTCCAGATATTCGGTAGCCTTCTGGAGAAATCCCGCAGTTCCAGTTCGCGACGAAATTATATCTGGGTCGAAGATTCCCATTCCGTGAGTCTTGGAAGATCGCAATTAAACAAAGCCCGCAGCAGGAGGTGATGATTTGAGTTAAACCGTTGGATGTTTGCTAGCAGGTCGAGGCGGAAAGTCCGGATCGGATGTGCTCGTATCACGGCCAGCACTATGGAGCAAGGTGGCCCACATCAACGCACAGTCAAGGGAAGGCGCTTTTCGACAGCGCTTTCTAGTGAGGGGCAACTCACACTGGTTTTCCCGCGCCAATTCGCCGTGCTCGCTATCTCGACATCATGCCAAGCTTGTCGCCGGCTCTCGAGCTTGGTGTGAGGTTGGACACAGCGGGCATGAGCGGACATGCGCCGTTGACGATGATCCAAAAGTCACACCCAACCACATGCTGCTTCCGCAGTCACACATCCACATTTTCCGTCTCGAAACACTCCGTCTTCCAGCTGCCTCTCGTAGTCAGGAACACCCGTTACGTGAGAGGCTCGAGCATCCAAGGTACGAAGCGTGCTGTGCCGAACCTTAGCAGGCGCTTTTTATGCCAGTTCAAGTAATCGTCGAGCTCGAACGTTTGCTAGATGGCGACAATCAGATAGCGGGAGGGCACTCGGCGAGCACGATAGATGAAAATAGAAGCCCCGATGACGATGATGCGCAGAGGGGTCTTGGCGAGAATTGAGGGACATCCTTGTCGCCCCGCCTCAAGCTCAAGCAACGTTGTTGGCAGCGCAAAACCACACGCGAAGACTGCCTCGTATTGGAAGACGGGAGAAAGAGATGACTGATCTAACGTAGGTACGGCTAGATCTACATCACGCCGTTGCATCTGTCGTTTTTAAGTTTGTTTGTTTTGGGCGTAAGGCAAAACCTTTTCAAGTGGGTTGGGTGGTTGTTCCTCCCGATTTGGGGTGGTTTTTGTGGGGCTAGTCTCCTGCTCAACTTGGGATTTGCTCACCTTCGGCTGCCTACATAAATCTCTTCTTCCCAGCTTCTTTTCCTTTCCTCCTTCACATCACACATCACACATCACAGACACTCGTTCATCTGCGAATCCCCCCCGTACCCGTACATCTATCGTCGTTCTTGATTTTCATCAACACTCTCGTTACCCAACACACAATCGTTCACCATGAAGTCCTTCCAATCTCTCGTCCCCGTCTTCGGACTCGTCGCCGCCGCCCAAGCTTGGGGCTCCGGCTGGAACGATACGACCGTATGGACCACCGAAGTTGTCACCGAATTGGTCAGCCATCAGAACATCCTACAAGAGACTTCATGCTAACTTGATTAGACTACCTTCTGCCCTGAGTCCACCACTCTCACCTATGGCACAAAGACGTACACTGCGACGGAATCAGAGACGCTAACTATCACTGGTGAGGCTTTCCCTTGCGACCATCAGAAGGAGGCATGCTCACATCGAGATAGATTGTCCTTGCACCATCAGCAAGCCAGTCACCAAGCCTACCCCTACCCCCAGCTACACCTATGTTCCTCCTGTCAACTCCACCTGGACCCCGATTTGGATTACCACCACGGAAACTGTCAGTGAATATACGACTTATTGCCCTGCACCAACCACTGTCGTTGAAGGCAACAAGACATACAGTGAGTTCAACCAATTTCAACTGAGATGACATGTGGGTCACGATTCTAACTATCTACAGCTGTCTCCAGTGCCACGACTCTCACCGTGAGTGAATGTCCATGCACGCGCACCTCAACCTTGCCCGGCACCACTTCCGTAGTCACAGTTGGTTCAACTACTACATACTGTATGTGTATCAGCTGCTCGTTGCATCAAGCATTCTAACATTGACACAGGCCCTTCTTCGACCGTTATCACCACCGGCGGATCCACGGTCACCACCTCCGGCTCTGTCACTCTCCCCATCTGCTCGACTACAACCTATGCCATCACAACCCCGGTCTCGACCTACCCGGCCTCGAGCTTGACAACCGTTGTCCCACCTGCCTCGACCTATCCAGGCTCAGTAGGCACCACTTCTGTCAAGACTGGCCCTTCACCGACGACCTCTGGGCCAGTCCAGATCTCCGCCAATGCTGCTGCTATCCAGCACATGGGCTACGGTGCCATCGTCGCTGGTCTCGCCGCCATGATCTTGTAAATACCTTTCCAGATCTTCTCATCTCACCTTACAAGCCTAATCATTTCGCCGACGGATGGTAATAGATAGAGGCGGGAAGGAGTTTACAAGGACATTCATTTGGCATCAGCATTGCTTTCCCCACATCATGACATTTTGGAGCTTCTACACAACACCTTGCTCATGTGTCGCTCGACGACGGATTCACTTCTCACGTACATACTTTTCATATTGCTTGCAAGCTACACGGCTTGAGTGGAGGAAAGGCAATCGCAAGCATATGGTCTAGATCGAATACTAGATCGATAATAATGCAAAAACCTCACTAATACTTCCGATCTTCCATATCGCGTGATTGTAGTCGTCGCCCTCTGCCGATGCCAATATATCACGCATATATTGGATCTTCTTTCTCCACACGGGGTTCTCTATTGATTGACGGGATGGAGATGTCGTCGAATATGTCCGAGGCCGGATTGGATTGACCGTTATCTTGGCCCTGGCAGACCTCGTATCCGCCTGCATCATGCACGATGGCAGCCATCCTGGTAGGTTCTTTGTGACACCTGCTCTGATATTTTGCTTATTCACGTCGCTAAGGATGTCATTTCGTGTTCATATATTTCCGCAGCCAAGTTGGGAAGGCAATTCTTCACGATGGATGCCGAAGTTCCATGGAGTCAGAGCACTGCGAACAGACTCTTCGAGACGCGCGTGCTTTGTGAAATTAAAGCGCGAAAGACGGACATTCTCCTTACAGCATCAAGAGAATCGTGACCTCCCTATTTCAGACATTCGAATTGGCCGTCGTACACAGCATTGTCAGTTCCAAGCCTTGGGGAATGAATTCCATTCTTCTGCTCCAACTCGTTCCCTACATCACGTCCAGTGACGTGTCGAAGCAGCATCAACTACCTACCGCTTAACTTCATTTCTGCTTCAAATATTTCCTTTCGGGTGGAGCAAGCCCTGAGGCACGCAAGAGGCCTATCAAACCAGTCGTGGTCGAGATTCTGCTCCTCAACCACGAGCACCGCCATCGGTTTCGCGACAAAATCTGCCAACTCCCAACCAAATTCCCGTTCCTAGTTTTCAGTTGACGCATCCATACTTCTTGAGCTTCAACTCCAAGTACTTCTGTTGCATTTAACACGCGTCTTTTGCATGCCACACACCTGGTTGGAATTGATATCGAGCACGAGCTGCGATGAGTTAGAGATGCTCTAGGGGAACCGAGTGAGGATCGTTCGACCAACGTCTGGGGCTTGCTCTGTGCCGAGGAGGAATTTTGGACGCGTTTTGTCGGGTATGAGGTATTTTTCTGTCAATTTTTCAAGTTTGGGGCTTCTTGAGTTTATTTGTGGGTGTTTAAAAGTTTTGTTCGGAGTGCTCGTGGCTCTCGATCTCGAGCAGGAGCGAAATGCTTCGCGAGAGCTTGGGCACAAACAGCATATAAAATGGATGTACCTCTCGTCTAATTCATGGCCTGTGGATGGTAAAAGTGCGCCTTCCTCTGCGATCTGTCTCTTACCGCGGAGCTCAGCGTGTGCGGCTCGTCCTCCCAATCTGCTGCGAGTCTCCTGGAATTCTCTTGGCATTGTCAGTAACCATATTAAGCTTCCACCTCTGTATACTACTGTTCAGCTGGATGAAGATCGAGAGGTCGACTTCTAAGGTTCCTATGCTCTAGTGGACATCTGCGCGTGGATGTTGGCAGAGACATGATCTGACAACAGCCTCGAGCGTTGTATCCTACGCGAAAAATTGGGTATCACGAGAATCAGCACAGCGGATCGCGCTGGAGCAGAACTACAGCGGCTATCCGCACGCACGAAGATAGGAAAAATTGAGAAGAAAGGCTGCAGCAGTATCTACCTACCTACCTGTTGCGCACGGCTTCACAACCCATGCATGCGAGATACTTCCGCAGCAGGCAGCTCAAAATAGACCAAGTAGCCTGCGTATCGTTCCTTACCTAATTCAGAGATGAGAAAAAGCCAGGACCAAATCTCGTAATATGTTTCAATATGAAATTCTGGGCTTGAGTTCTGAGACTTCGAAATCGAGCTTCTCCAGGTCAGAATGTGTTGTCTTCGCGAATATCGACGTATCAACCACTCGAGAAAGGAAGCCTGTCCATCACAAGCACTTGAAGTTAAACTTTCCGGGAGTCCATTATCTGTCTTTCTGGAGCCAATGTCTTCGGATCAAGATTGTCTGTAATGAAAACGCCTGGATCAGACTTTGGAATGCGAAAACTCACACTCAAAGAACGGACATTGGAGTAGCTATATGCAATGATTACTACTGTCGTCCATGTTTTGACTGACTGGGCATAGATACTGCTCAGTAGTATCGCATCGGCCAGGCGTGAGACGTCACCCTCGACCAGAAACCAGTTCGTGAAGCTGAATTCTCAGTCAATATTGCACGCCATCTCAGCTATGGCGGCGTCGATTCGATCCCTAACCCTCAGCGAGGTGGTGATACCTCTTTGGCGATAAGGTTGTGGCATTCAGAGCTGCGTCTATTTGGGGACACGACTCCAGGACCACTTGCCGCGTGCGATGGTGATCTATTACATATCGCCTAAGAAAACATCCTACCTAGATTCCGGTATTATGATGCTTCCTACCATTTGTTGCGCATCTGAATCCACAATAGTTCCTAGCTTCGCCGGGCATCGTGCTACGGTTCTACATATCTCCCGCCCGAAATATCGAAGGTATACCCGAGAGTTTCTGCTATGATATAGCCATACACCAGGGGGTGCATTAATTCGTGACCCATCAACCGAAGAACATCGAATATATCTCAACGACCACAATGATTGGAAACTCCTTTTGCGGGAGGAAAATCATCTTTGAGGCGAGACAAATATTTTATCCTCTTCTCAAGTGGTCGCGAAGTCGGGGCTATGCGATATTCTAGGGGTGCAAACTTTGGTTGGGTCACGAATTAGTGCACCCCCTGGTGATAACAAGGACGCTGACCAGCTCAAAATGTGGAACCCTACCCCAAGACAAGTGGTCATTGCAAAAGTAAAGATGCAAGGGTCGCACCCTCGACGAGGGTGACGAGGCCAGGAGCGCTAGCATCAATGACAAGGCCGGGTGGGCATTTCTCAAGTGTAAGGCTTTCATCAACCAGAGCCTGAACTGGGCAGCCGCCCACGAGAAATTGTGTAAGCTACGTCCCAGCATACCCCTTGAGGCAGATCCAGGGCTAAAACACCGCACTTACCTTTATTTCTGTGCTGCACAAGGCTTAGACCATCAGGGCCAACGTGGGGCAATCCCTTCAGCTGTTGCTTTGCTTCTTGCCGACACCAGCTCTACGGACGACTGTACTCGAATGGAGGATAGTATCGACGGACTGGGAGGCCAAAGCGAGATCAGCTCCTCTGGCGTAAATACAGCATCTTTGGCAAGCTCCAGTTCAAACAGCTCCGAGACTCTGAGCAATGCGGCACCTTCCCCGGGATTTTGTGTCAATGACATCAAGGACAGTGCTACCCTCGACGGCTTAGAAGACGTCTCTCACACAGAAGCAGGAGAAGAATATGGTCTTCGTGACCACCGAAGCTACAATGAAGCCTTTTTAAAACAGCTCGGGCCGGTTTACCATCGTGTCGTCAATAAGTGCATCGGCGTTCATTGGCTTCACGGGTACATACCCTGGCCGGACCAGGCAGTTCTAACCCTCGATAACACCAGGCTCAAACCGCAGAACGGATC
Organism: Acephala macrosclerotiorum; assembly: GCA_014904845.1. Lineage (NCBI taxonomy): Eukaryota > Fungi > Ascomycota > Leotiomycetes > Helotiales > Mollisiaceae > Acephala > Acephala macrosclerotiorum. Next base: position 317,179 of record MU119238.1, read on the forward strand.
ATTGACACCAAGGAGCAGCTGTGCCAAATGCTGCTCTCTTAGAGGCATCTTACTTCAATGAGTCGCAGTGTCAAAGTATAACGATAAAGGTAGCAAGCTGTGCGCCGCGTCAGTCAACTGCGAGGACTTGGCGCATGAAGGGTACTCTTCCTGTGACAAGCACCTTCGATGAAATCAAGGTGCAATATATCGATACCTTTCACCGGAAATGGGCCAATACCGAGTAGAACGTCGTGATGGCTACCCTGAGTCATGGGAGGAAAGATAGCGAAATCTGAACTGGATAAATCGCCCGTTGTCCGGCGCTGACATTGTGACTACGGAGGACATGGCAATATTCTTAACCAACGCCGAGCTTGGCGCTATCCCAAATGACAGGCGTCTCGTCTATTCGTGGTTCTGGCGGTAGACAACAACGAATTTGTTAATGAGAAAGGCCGTCTGCTCCAGGCGCGATCATACCTCGCACGATCAAGGATACTATGGATTTGTCGCAAGGCATCCTTCGCTCTCAAATCAAAGGCTCCCAGCCTTGCTTAGCAAGTATATCTCCCTGAATTAAATGTACGAATTCTCATTAGGGGCTTAGGAACAACCCCGGCATCCTGAAGCATCCTCCGCTAGGTCACAAAAAAAAATCGCGGGGAGCTTCTGTTCAAACATTACATTGAATCAAGACTAGTCTAGATCTAGGAATCAATCCCTTCTCATGCTGCCTTGGCTTCTCGTTCCTTCAGGCCCTCGCGCACAAGTGGCAGTACATACCGTCCATAATCAACCGCATCATTGAAGTTATCATACCCACGAATAGAGAGGAGGGTAGCACCAAGATCAACATAGTCCAAAAGTGAGTCAGCAACAGTTTTGTAAGATCCCACCAAAGCCGTCGAAGCGCCACGAGCATTCGTTGCGGTTACAGTAGGATACCAAAGAGCACGATCTTGGACCTCGCCTTTCTTGGCGATGTCGAGAAGACGTTGAGAGCCAACGTTTTGTGGTGGTGGAGCATCGGCTGGCACTTTGCCTTGTCCTGCTGCTCTGCGGCTCTTCAGGACGTCGAGCGTGTGGTGTGCCTTTGCCCAGGCAAGGTCGTCTGTTTCAGCAGTGATTGGGCGGAACGTTACCCCTGTTTCTTATTAGCTCTGTTCATACATTGTAGTGTACGGCATGTGAAGTAAGGTCAAATTCTCCGAACTCATGTCGTCTGCACGTGCAGTTTGGGTATGTGCCCTTTTGACTTACAAATCCGTGGCCTGTCAGTACGACCAGCCTTCTCAGCCTCAGCATAGATGCGATCGATCTGCTCCTTCGTCTCCTTTAACGGCTCCCCCCACAGTCCGAAGATATCGGCAAGTGAGCCACCAACGCGGTATGCTTCGTCCGATGATCCTCCCACTGATACGGGAATGGTACCATTGACAGGGCGAACATCATTGTTGAATTGCTTGAACTGAAAATAGGTTCCATCCCAATCGAAAGGCTTATTAGACTCCCATGCACGTCTCAGAATACGAATGTACTCCTCGAGTCTTCCATAACGCTGCTCCTTGGAGAGAAAGTCCCCCTCCTTGGCCTGTTCGGCGTCGCTACCACCAGCAATGAAATGCACCACAGCTCTACCCTTGCTCAGACCATCGAGTGTCGCTAGAGCCTTTGCAGCGACAGTTGGGTAGAGGGTATTCGGTCGAAGGGCGATGATGACTTTGATGTTCTTGGTTACGGCTGCAATAGTGGCACCGATTGTGAAGGGATCGAAAGAGTTGGAACCATAGGGGATTAAAGTGTAGTTGAAGCCATAATCATCAAGCGAGCGGGCATAGCGAACGAGGAATTCTGGATCAACTTGTGCGTTGGGAATCGGGAAAAGCTCCGAAGAAGCGTTGGGAGGAGTCACGCTGATGAACTCTACTGGTGCCATTCTGATGTTTTGAATTTAACTTGCAGACTTTGAATTTGGAGAGTGGGAGACCGAGACTCGAAGGAAGACATGTCGTTGCTTATAGATCCAATTCAGGTTGTTAGCTAGTAAATAGCGACAATTGCGGGGAGGATGACGCCTTACCTACATAAGCCGATGTTCGGGCTTAGGCCCCCATCTTTATTAGTGATCCTACCCGCAAACTCTCTTGGTCAAGCCAATGCAACAGAACATCGATTTTTGACTGCTCCACTGGACATGATAAGGAACTGCAAGGAACGTTCGATTGCATTTGCAACGAGCCAATTAAGGACAAGGGGTCGCTATGATCCTGACTTGACAGCCTGCTTTGAACGCCTCCCCTTGAGCACGCAAGAGAAGCATCTGTTGTGCAATCATTGAATGTACCGCCTTCAAGGAGATAATGTCACCTTGCATTTTTGTTGCACGTCGCAAAACCTCGGGCACGACTTCAATGCGAGAATGTCTTCTCGCACATGGTAGTTTGGGGGTCGTACCACAAGTGCAGGCCCTCGATAGCCAATGCAGTCCGACTGCGCATTGTAGTCTACTTTGGGGTATTACTGATAGCCACACTAGACTTTTGCGGACTTCGCAGCCTGGCTTAAAGTTGCACCCGTTTGGAGGTACGGTTCAAGAGCTCAAGCTTCTCGTTGCACGTTGCACCTATGCTCGGGCGGATCTGGGTCTTCCCGCTCAGAGGTTTGCTTAGGAAGCCGTCGGGCATGAGGCCGAATAGAGGGGACGATGGAAGTACAGCTAAGCAAGTTTACGGGCCGGATCGAGGAGAACGCAGCCATTGAAGATCGCCATATCGATTAGACTGCAGGTCCATTCATCAGCCTATGACTGCAGCTACGGCGAAGAAAGGCTCAAAGATCGAGGGATAACTTTGCCAGTCTTTGCAAGTGCAATGATCTCGATTCGCAATGTTTGTGGTGGGGATCGCTGCGCAGCTCAACTTGTTCGCCACAGGAGAAGAGAGGTCAAGTTACTAGCCTGAACGAACCTGTACCATCAACCCGATCAAATATAGTCACGCTTTACGCTGATGGCGACGACAAAGCTGAGGAAGCCGAAGTGTTATCAAATTGAACGAGCATGGCTTCTTATGTCAACCTTCGTGGAATGTCATGTGGGTAGTCTTCGACTATATTTGGCAATGACTGGGCTATCTGTATCTTCAGGAAGGATGGCGATGGCATCGGGCATGATACCCTGAGATCCTTGATACTGAGAAGCATATTCCACCGAAGTGGAGGGAGGCTAACTTTTGTTTCTTCTTACATCTTGTGTTAGTATTATGCTTGCTAGTCAGTCGTAGAGCTTCCTGAAAGTAGCGGATTAGGGCTCTTACGGATGAATGTTCTCCGAATTTGCGACGAGACTTGCCTCCTAGGGCCTAGATACATCTTTCCTGTTCATTTGAACTTTGTAGCTCTTCTCTCAAATTTCCCCAAGATAAGTATGAAGTCTGTTTATTCGCAATTTTGATCGTATCCTCGTGACTTCGGGGAAATTCCGTTGTGAACATTTCGTTACTTGCAATGCTCCCATTCAATGGTAGTATCTGCACCCATTCCATATACCCGTGGTCTCCTTTCTTGTCCTACTCTTGATATACACTCTCTTTCAAAGTCACGCCCCCTGAGTGGAGCTAGGAGAAAATTTCCTCCTGGTAACATTACCGAAGACGGCCCGCCTCAGCTTGCGCACATATAGATTTGAATAAACAGAATTTTTGACATGTGCTATTCACAAAACAGCATGGTGGGACTCCTGGCCCAATGGCAAGGCGCTTGACTTCGAATCAAGAGATTGTCGGTTCGTTCAACCTGCCCCCGTCTTAAATTCCATCCTTTACTGATAATTCGCATAGGTTCGATCCCGGCGGAGTTCAATTTATTTTATTTTATTTTATTTTTGAAATGGTGCTCCAAATATTCGGGAGGGGTTTTCTTTTTTAGCTCAACTTGTACAAGGTTCATGGTCCGCCTTGAGACATGCACCAAGGAAAGCGGAGAAGAGAGGCGACAGAGCTCCCTTGGACGCTTAGAAAGATTGATAGCAAGTTGTATCGCCGTTGAAACGTAATCTACTGCACATTGCGATAATCAATTCGAACCAAAACCCCGAGATTGTGCATAATAGGATACATTGCTGAGTGCACTTTCCAACTTGTGGCAAACAACAGATCTGCTTAGTTTCGAACGTGCTCTCTGGCAATGTGACTGTAATACTATACTCACTACCTAAGATCCATTCAACCAAGTAACAATTCTCAAATCTGTATGAGGGTAGCAAGAACCTTAACATCCCAAGCTGGTTTCTAGGTAAGGCAGCGTTTGTTAAAGTAGGGACTATCCTGAATGACCTAGATAGTCAAAAGCAACATGAATCCAATCAGCTGATTCGGTCAAGTCGCTCGGCGGAGCCGTAAAATAGATGAGCTTTTGTGAGAACCCGGAAGAGGGGAGACCCACATCACGTGATACAGACATTTTCTCTTTGATGTCCAGATGAAGAAACATCAATGATGCTCTGTCCATCCTTCATTTCCAAACCTCTCTCCAAAGGCGCTCACGGGCGCAATCTCCCTCACGACAACCGATCAGATGTTCGATGTTCGCCGCTAGGTTCATCCGAAACATCATCTCCAGCTGAGACGCACGAGCTTGGGAGAAGACAATGAACAGCATGACAGAACGGAACAACACGATCGGTACATAAATCAGATAGAATCAAGTGAGTCTACTTCAATTAAGCATACATTTAGAGCTAAGTTTGCTGCGTTAACTTAAGCATAAGGTTAAGGAGAATGCGAACATGTCAGCTCTGGTGGGTCCAGCCACAACGTCACAGAATCTGGGGAAGAAACGTCTGAACTTTCTTTTGTTTCATCTGAAACTCTTATCAGCTATCGGCGAACAGTTGGAGCTCAGCTGTTTGACGTTGTGATCAGGGCAGCGCCCAGGGCGTTGCTCACGATTCATGCTTTGAACGAAATGAATGAACAGAAATGAAGCCGACTGGAATCTGGTGAGGGCTTCCGCAAGGTACAGTACACCCCTTTTCTAATCTCTACCCCTTGTTGTTTAACTGCATTGGGCCGCGGGAAATACAAGCACACAAGCGAGGGCGCCACCGATCTTAGACCAGCCCCGAGCGCCTCTCCCTCTCCCTCTCCCTCTTCCTCGACCATCCATCTCCTCTCCATGTCGACCTCGATCTGTGAGCTTCACCAAGTTCCTCTCTGAACGCGGAGACCTCCTCGAGTGCATTTGTGCACGTTACTCTCCTTCATTTCCACGTCGGAATCCTCACAACGCGTATCGCACGCAAGTCGCTCTTTAATTTCTCTTCGATCCACGCTCCTTCAACATGCAATTTTCGTTGTCCTCGTCGTTCCTTGTTGGAGCTGCTGCTCTCGTCGCGCCGGTCTTCGCACAAACATGGACGGCCTGCAATCCCATGAACACCACTTGTCCTAACGATCCTGCTCTTGGTATCAGCCATAATTTCGTCTTTAACACCTCCGAAACCGTCACGAATTCGTTCAATATCACCGCTGGATCCCTTGTCTATGGCACCAATGGCACCGAATTCACCATCAACAAGAAAGGCGACTCTCCGACGATCCAATCTCAATTCTATATCTTTTGGGGCTCTGTCAGCGTTGTTATGAAAGCCGCGTCTGGTCAGGGTATCATCTCGTCAATTGTGTTGGAGTCCGACGATCTTGATGAAATTGATTGGGAATTCTTGGGCGGAAATGGCACTTACGCTGAAACCAACTACTTTGGCAAGGGCAACACGACCTCCTACGATCGAGCTATCTACTACCCCACCGTCTCGGATAATCGAGAGAACTTCCATAATTACACTGGTAAATTTCTCAGAAACATCCCTCAAAAAGGCAGGCAATTGCTGACTCCCCGCCTTATAGTTCATTGGACATCCGATCAATTGCAATGGTACATCGACTCGAACCTCGTGCGAACTCTTCCGTATGCTGCGGCATATAATGGCTACAACTATCCGCAGACCCCAATGACTGTCCGTCTTGGTATCTGGGCTGGTGGTGACTCTGAGAACAGCAATGGTACGATTGAGTGGGCCGGAGGCCTGACAGACTACTCAAAGGGCCCATATACCATGGTTATTCAGAGCGCACAAATCAACGACTTCTCAACTGGATCGGCCTACCAATGGACCGATAAGTCTGGAAGCTTCTCGAGCATCAAGGCTATCGCGTAGGTTGCTTCCTCCCCAGTTCTCACACAAGCTAATATTCCTCTCAGCGGAAACTCTACCGCTGCCGAGACGATCAAGAAAGCCGAGACACCCACTCTTTCCATTGCTCAGAAATGGTCAAATCTTCCCTCAACAACCAAGATTGCGGTCTATGCTGGTAGCGGCGGTGCTGCCGCCATTCTGCTGGCTGCCCTGATTTTCATCTGCATTCGCCAACGCCGAGTTGGACGTAAGGAACAGGACGCGTACAACGCGAAGGTTGAGAAGGAGCACCAGGATGCATACCGTGATCAGATGGAACTCCGCGAAAAGGGACTTGGCGGTTGGGATAAGGGTGCCTTCGAGAAGCAAGGCGAGGATGCTCTTGGTGGCTGGGGAGATCCTCGACGTTCGCACATCCCCCCTGGATACGCCACCGATGAGTCAACATTGCCAAAACTTCCATCCAATGTTATGGTTAAGGAAGTTTCATCAAGAGTCAACAGCCCTACGATTACCAGAAGCGTCAGCCCTGTCTCACGACATCAAACACCTTCTCTCGTCAGCCCCGTCCCTCAGAGTCCAGGAGGCTGGAAGGGCGACAATCAAGGCGGAATGATCCACGACATAGGAAATGCTTACTCTGGAGGATATGGCGGCAACGCCAATTTCTCAAGAAATCCATCATTCCCTCTCGGCGGCTCAATATCTCAGCGAAGACCCTCAAACGGCGGTTACCAAAGATTCTAGATCAAGGTAGAGATGTGGCATGTTCTCTTAATGGTCAGGAGTAATCGGAGTTCAGCAATACAGACAGAGCTCAATGAATATAACGAAAAGAAGTGCACAGCAGGCACTGTGTTATTTCTACTTGTATAAAGTATAGGATCAAAGGGCCCATGTGTTAGGTAGATTCGGGAATATCCATGAAAGCAGTTTTCAATTCAGTCCTTGTATTTGTGCGGTCGCTTTGACCATAGCAGCATGTTTCGAATCAAAGGTATCTTTCTATTTGCAAAGTCGGTGCTAATCTTCTTCCTCCCCTGGTTCCTTCTTCTTGACTGGTGCGTCCTTCCGAGCAGCGGCTTCCGCATACTCAAAGTTAGTCTTGTTCATCGTCTCCTTGTACTCCAGAACATGAGCAGGCACCTCCTTAACCTCATTGTATGGACCAGGAACCGGCTCTCCAAATTGCTCGCAAAGTGGCAACACTCCAGTCTAAAGCTCGTTAGCATCTCTTCCTCCTCAAATTTGTCTCGTTTGGAAGCAGTGCATACCCAAACAGCACCCAACACGTTGCTATTCCCCAAATCCCCCTTTTCATCATTCGGCACGCCCTCTCTCACCTTCGCACTCCCACTATCAATTTTCACTTTCAGAATCTGAGTACTTTGCATCTCCGCTGCGTTAGGTGGAACACGGGTGTGGCTCCAGCGATCAGGGACGACGGAGTTGGTTATCAGTTCCATCGCCCAGAGCTTCTCTTCTACATCTTCGACCGGTGTTGCGTAGCCGAAGAGCACGGCGCTGCGGTAGTTGTAATTGTGGGAGTTTGGTGTTAGGGTTAAGACTTTTGGATTTAGTTAGAGAGCGTTGTTGGGGAGGAGAGGGGAAAGTGGGGATGGTGGGGAAACAAGGGAGAGCAAGTACCGAGACCATCTACTTTGGAGGCTGCGATGCAGATGGGGAGACCTTTGCCGCCGGATGCTCGACTGAGGTTCATTATTCGGGCGGAGACGTAGCCGTGGAGATAACAATCTAGGGGATCACCGAGGGAGGCGGAAGGACGAGAGAAGGAGCCCATTTGACCGATCAGAGGGAGTATTACGGGGAATGGATCTGTAGGGGATGGTGTGTGTTGGAAAAACAGGTAGGATTCGAATGTGATTCACGTGAATAGAGCACGGCGGATACGGATCACAGGGCTAGCTTCGTATGAGCTAATCCAATGATATTGTATCCTATTGTGTCTGCTCTTCTACCTAAGGAGGGAATGCTCAATATATGGAATATCCAGTGCGTCGTACGAGACGCAGATAGTTTCATCGATTGCGCCAGCGCACTCGACACGTGATCTGGCATCTCGAACCACGCTCCTCGCGACAGTGTGAAGGAGACCTGTGGTGAAATCAGTATTTTGATCAAGATATCGGACTTGTTCGCCGTGGTGGAATTCTATCGGTAGGGCGAATCAGAAGTTGGCTTACATGGAGAACGGGACTTATGTTGATTATTGTGTGGATTGTTGTAAGAGCATATACAGCTACAGGACCATTAGTTTCCTGAATATCTTGGAAAAGGGAATGCTCATGCCTTGGTGCTTGTATCTGTTCACGGTGTTATGCACCTCCTTCGGGTACTCTAGATTATGGCGAACCATGGCGGGCTCTGAGTGCGTGATTGAAATGCGGAAGTGGTTTTGTTGCCAAAGTAGAGAGCTTTAGATCCGATTTCAGTCATCTTGTACGACTGCATTCAAGTATATCTATATCTAAATTCGCAACGGCTGGTCGTCCCTACGTGCATCAAGTCATACCTCCCAAGCTTTATGCGGCAAGTCCATGCGATATCAACGCGAACAGGCTCAACTCCTCATCCTTGCCAACCATCCATCCTCCTATCAACCCTCAAAAATTACAGACTTCCTTATCGTGTCAACGCCCCAACTCTTCCGCCTTCCATCTTATAGGCCTCGACGCCGATACACGTGATAATCCCCGTCTTCGATTTCCTCTTCAAGTGGAACAACCCCGCCACCACACCCCACTTTGCAAGGTCCCCCCCCCAAATCGCCCAATAACTAGATGAAACTCATCTTTAACACAACTACCAATCATCATGCCTCTCCTCGAAATTGCATGCTTCAACCCCGAATCCGCACTCGTTGCTCAAGCCGCCAGAGCCGACAGAATCGAGCTATGTAAAGATCGGCACTTAGGAGGAACGACGCCGCTCTTGTCTGATTTTCAGAAGCTGAAGAAGGATATTCAGATTCCGGTCAATGTTATGATTCGTACACGGGGCGGGGACTTTGTTTACGATGACGAAGAGCTACGACAAATGGAGAAAGAGCTTGAGATGTTTCTGGAGGCCGGTGCGGATGGATTTGTGTTTGGGATTTTGGACGAGGGGAGAGTTGACGTTGAGAGGTGTCGACGTCTGGTTGAGAAAGCGAAAGGAAGGCCATGTACTTTTCATCGGGCCTTCGATGAGATTCCTGAAGGGGATATGTTGGAGCAACTAGAGGTCTTAGTTGAGTGTGGGTTTAGGTCGGTCCTCACCAGTGGTGGGAAGAAAAGCGCGGTTGAAGGCAGTAGGGTCTTGAGGAGGTTGATTGAGCCTGCTCAAGGACGTATTGATGTCATAATTGGCGGTGGAATCAGGTCTACCAATCTCCAAGTCTTGAAGAATAATACGGGTGCGGGGACGTTCCATTCAAGTGCAATTGTTACAGGTGGAGAGCTTGCAAGCAAAGAGGAGATCGAGGCTCTGAAAAACTTAATGAAATAATGAAATGCTCTCCGGTCTGAATCTGTTCACTTTTCACATGGAGCGTTTGGAGCTGTAGTTCAATCTGGTTGAAGACTTGAACATCTTGGACCACTGGCTAAGATCCGAGTGCTTGGCCCTGCTGAAATGCCCAGTGTGATTTGAAATCTCTGTGATTACTTCTTATATAGAGAAGGCTCAATCTTCACAGAACATGAAAGGCTCAATCAGGGAGCAAGGGAAATACCCGAGCAGGCCAAAACTGAGTCAGTGAATAGTTCCGAGTACACGCCCTCGAATCAAATACTCTTGGTATTCTTCCCCAGAGCTGCCTCTTAAGTAGTATACCCCCAAGAGAGTTAGGGTAAAATCCAAAAGGGAATAGGTCTCAACAACGCCTGGAGCACTTCTAAGGATAGCTATCTGCTGTAAAGAACAATAAATCGTATATCGCACACAGTTTAGGAAAGAGTAATCTATTCTATCTGCAACATCACTTCAAATCACACCAGGAATGAACCTCTTCGTCCGCTTATGATACTCCTCCCACTCTGTCCCAAATGTTCTCTTCAATACAGCTTCCTCATTCCTAACTCTCTTAGCCAGTGCCCAACATCCAACAACTGCTGCGAGCAAGTAAGTCAAACCCCCTATTAATCGGCCATTTTCTAAAGTCGGCCGCTTTATAAAATTAAATATTATTCAACCAAAAATTTATATAATTATAAAAGCTTTTTTATTTTAATTTCTCAATATATAAAAGTATATTTTGATTTAAAATTAAAAATATTTTATAAATATTTTATTTAATAATTTTTAATTATATTTTTTTAAATATTTTTTAAATATTTATAAATTATATTAAAAGAAATTAATAAAATAATTTGAAAAAATTACAAAGAATACTTTTAAGTAATATATACTTAGAATTTCAAAAATTAAAAATTTCTATTAGTAATTATTTTTTTTTTTTTTAAAAAAAAAATAAAGATTAAAAGTTTTCTATTATAAATTTATATAAAAAAATTTTTAATTTAATTTTAAAAAAGTATTATGAATAAAAAAACTTAAAATTTTTATTTTTAACGTTGTATTAATATTAAAAATATTTAAAAGAAAAAATTCGATTTTTTTTACTAATATTTGTAAAAGTTATTTATAAAATAGAAAAATTCGAAGTTTGTATATAATTTATATATAAATCGAAAATTACGAATTTTCAAATTTAATAATTTAAAAAAAAAATTAGTAATTTATTTAGTTTTTATTTAAATAATATATATTTTTAATTTTGTATTTTTTTATTAATAATTGATAGAAATATAAAAATTAAAAATCGTTATTTTTAATATAAAAAGTGGCCGACTTTAGGAGGTGGCCGATTAATAAGGGGTTTGACTTATCCAATCCGGAAGACCATCCCGAACTTCTCCCCATCAACGATGCTTTTCTGCAGCCAGCATGCAGCCACGCCATTCGGCCTTTGAAATAATGCGCCATTGGTAAGGACGATAACGAAGGTGGCGGTGTAGGAGGGATGTTGAAGCCAGCTATATAGACCAGTTGTGATAAGTTTTTTGGGTGTGGTGAGTTGGAAGTTGGAGGTAGGACCTAGTTTGTTGAAGCTGAGCAGCAGGATTTGGCCGGAGATTAGAATAAGGGCGATGCAGAGAATAGTGTGAAGATTCCAGGTGAAGAGTTGGGGAGAGAGGTTCGAGGGACGCGGACAGAGGATTGAGGGAGGAGTTGGATACGTGAAACAGAGCAGCGCATGGTAGACGCCGATGAGAAAAATAAGGGCGCCGCAATAATAATACAAAAAGACTTTGGTTACGAAGCTATTGCGGTTGGTTTCTTTGAAGTAATCGGGGTTTGGAATTGGTGCGGTGTAATAGAGAGAGAATATTAATTAAAAATTTCGAATAAATCGATTAAAATTTTTATAAAAATTAAATCGATAATTCGAATATATTTATTATATTTAAAAAATTTCGTTTTAAATATATAATAATATTTATAATTTCTTATAAAAATATTTTTATAAAATTTATAAAATAAAATATAAATCGAATAAAAAAAAAAAAAAATCGTTTATTAATTAATTCGTTTATAAATCGACGAATTAAATATTTTTTTTTCGAAATAAATTTTTTTTTTTTTTTAAATAAATATATAAAATTTTAAATAATTTACAAAAAATTAAAAAAAAAATTTATAATAATAAATTATAAAATTTTAAATTTCGAATTAATATTAATTTATTTATTAATTTTTTTTTTTAAAAAAAATCGATATTTCGAAAAATAATTAAATTTTATATATATAATACGTTTTATAATAAATAATAATAAAAAAGTTTTATATAAATTTATAATCGAAAAAATAAATTTAAATTTAAAATATTTATATTATTAATAATTTAATTTAATATTATATTATATTTAAATTATCGAATAATATAAACGAATTAAATATCGATTTTAATTTATTTATTATAAATTTTTTTAAATTTTATATATATTAAATATTACGAATATTTAATTTTTAAATTGAATTTTTTAATTAATAATTTTTTATAATAAAAATTTTATATATTAAATTATATATAAATAATAAAATAATTTTTTTATTTAATTATTAAAATAAAAAAATACGTTTATTAATTTAATATTAAATTATAATTATATATAAAACTTTTTTAAATATAATTTTATTTAAAAAAAAATTTATAAAATTTAAAAAAAAAAAATTTAAATTTTTTTTTAATTATTATTTAATATAAATAATCGATAATATTATTTTTTAAAATATTAATAATTTATTTATTTATTATATATATTTTTAAAATTTAAATATTTAAATATTTTATTAATTTTTTTTAATTTAATTTTTTTAATAAAAATAATATAATTAAATAATTTTTATTATTATATATATAAAATCGTAATATTTTATTTTAATATTAAATTAAATTATTTTTAATTATTATTTTAATTTAAATTATTAAAATTATTAATAAATAAATATTATAATATTTTATATATTTAAATTATATTTACTCGAGTATAAATTATTTCATATTTATATAAAATAATATATTAACGTTATTATAATTATTATTTTTTATTTTTTAAAATACGTATTTCGACGAAATATTATATTAATTTGAAATTTTTTATATAAATTTTTTTTTTAAATTTTTTTTTAATTTCGTTAATTTTTTCGATTAATTTTTTAATATATTAAAAAAAATTTTTTATTAATTATTTTATCAAAAAATATAAATACTAATAATATTATTAATTTATTAATTAATTATTAATATTATTGATTATTTTTATTTTAATATTAATAATATTAATTTGATATTAATATTATTAAAATATTATTAATAATATTAATTTATAATTAAATATTTAAATATTTAAATATTTAAATATTTAAATATTTAATATTTAAAATTTATAATATTTATTTAATTTATTATAAAAGTTTTAAATAAATTTATCGAATACGTATTAAAATATTAAAATATAAAATTTTAATATTTTTTATTAAAAAATTAATTATTGTATTTTATTCGATTAATTATTAAAAATATTGAAAAAATAAATAAAAATATTAATATTATTTAAAATTTATAAATATAAAAAACGATAAATATATAAAATATTATAATTAATCGAATAATTAATTAATATTAAAAATTTAAATTAAAAAATAAATATATATAATTATATAAATATTGTTTATAATCGTTTATAATTATTTAAAAATCGAAAATATTAATATTTTTATTAATTAAATTTATTTTATTAATCGATTATTAATTAAATATTAAAATTTAAATATATAATTATTATATAATATACGTTATTAATAAATCGTTAATATTATTAATAATTAATTAATAATAATAATAAAATTTAATACGATTAAAAAATCGTTTATATATATAATAATAATAATAAATATATTTTTATTATAATAAATATATTAATTAATTTACAAAAAAATAAAATAAAATTTTATAAAAAGTTTTAAAATTTTTAATTTTAATAATATATTTTTATTTTAAATTTTAAATTAAGAAAATTTAATTTAAACGTTTTATAAATATTTAAAATTAAAATAATTATTAAAATTTTATATTTTATCGAGTAATAAAATTAAATATATTTTCGTTTCATTTTTCGATCAAATAATACTTAGTGCGACTCGTATTTCGCGAACGTATTTTTATTTTCTTTTATTTTTACACTTATTACGTTTGTTTTATATTCGACTAAAAATAATTATTAGTTTATATTTAGTTTATATTTATTTAATAATCCAAATTTTAAGTTAAAAACTTTTAATTTAAACGTTTTATAAGTATTTAAAATTAGAATAATTCTCGTTAATACGAAAAAAATAATTCGTTTAAAAGAACGTTTTTTCAAAGTCGAATAAATTGATAAAAGTTTCAAACAAAAACGTATTTCTTTATTAAAAGAATATTTTTTAAAATTTCTGTTTTTTATATTAAATTACTATAATCGATTCAATTGATTTTAAGTAATTATTAAAATTATATTTACTAAAAAAACTCTTTAAAATTTCTTTTTACGATTTACAATTTTTTAAATTTATATTACGATATTATTAATCAATTTTTCCAAGGTAAATTCTATCGAGCGATAAAAGTTCTTTTTAATTAATAAACGCAATTGTAATTTATTATATTTCGCAATTAAAATTGAAATTTTATAACAATTACTAATTTAAATAAATTAAAATTAAAAATTTAAACGATTTAAATATATTTTCAATTTATTATCTAATTATAATAAGTTTATTAAATTTATAAATAAAAAAATAAAATCGTAAAATTCTCGAAATTTTAATATTTTTAAACTCGATTATATAGTAATTTAAATTTTTAAAATATTATAATTTTTTTTCTCGAGTATTTTAAGTCAATTATTCTCGATCGAAATTAAAACATTGTATTCTTTACTTTTATATTTTATAAATTTTAATTTAATTAAACTTTTTAAATTTAATTTAATAAATTTTATAAAATTGATTATTAAAATAAAAATAAATTAAAAAAAAAATATAAATATATTTTTAAATTATAAGATTTTATTTTTAAACTCGAAAATTCAAACGAGTTCTCGATTATTAATAAACGACGTAAAAATAGTCACGAGATTTAGAAATTTTCTACGAATAAAAATCGTTTTTTTATTTTTATTTTACGTTGCACTAAGTAATAAATTAATAAGTTTTTTAATATTTAAAATAAAAACGTATTTTTTTTACGAAATTTAATATTATTAATACGATTTAATTACGAAATAATCGTAAATTAATTCGATATTATTAATCGAAAATTTGAAAACTTTTAAATATTATTAAACGTTTTTTCGAAAAAATTATATAATTTTATAAATATTAATACTATAAATATAAAAAATTAATAAAACTATTTTTAATATTTACATTTTTTTAAATATTTTAATTTCGAATTTTTTATATATTTAATTATTAAAATATTTATTATATAAAATAAAAATAAATATTATTATTTAAATGTTTTATATTTTTATATAATATGAAATAAATTATTTTTTAATTATAACGATATAATATATAATAATTTATATTAATTATTTGTTAAATATGTTTTTTTTTATTTAATTATTTATTTTATAATAATAAATTTATAAATTAATTATTTTATTTATTTATTTTTATTTCGAGTTTTAATTGTAATATTTATATAATTATTTTACGTTAATAAATACTTTTTTATAACGTTAAAAAACTTTTTATAAATTATTTAATTATTATAAATTTTTTATTTTATTTTTTATTTTATTTTTATTTTTTTATTTTTTTATTTTTATTATAATAAAATAATTTCATCGTCAATTTAAAAATTAAAAACTAATTATTATTAATCGTTATTTCGTTCGTTAATTATAAAATTAAAACGAAAATTAAAATAATTTTTAATTTTCAAATAATATTAATAAATATATTTTTATTCTTATTATAAAACAAATTAATTAATTTATAATTTTTTATTATTATTATTATTTTTATAAAACAATTTAATTATAAATTTAAAAATTAATATTTAATTATTATTAATATTATTTTTATATTATTATTAATTTTTTATTATTATTTATTTTATTATTATAAAAATTTCAATATATAATATAATTAAAAAAATTAGTAATTAATTATTTTCAATTTTTTAATTTTTTAATTTTTAATATTTCGAAATATATTAATCGAATTTAATTAATTTTTTTTTTATAATAAAAATATTTTAATTTATTAAAAAATATTTTTTTATTTTTATTTTTAAATTAATTAATCGAATTTAATTATTATTAAATAATTTTTATAAATATTAATTTTTTTTATTTTTATTTTTTATATATTTATTATTATTATTTTCGATTTAATAATAATTATAATTATTATTTTTAATTTAATAAATTTTTTAAAAATAATATTAATTATTTTAAAATAAAAATAAAAATTTTTAAAAAATATTTATAATATTTTTAAACGTTATTAATTATCTTATATTGAATTAAAAATAAAATAATAACGTGTTTTTATAATTTTATTATTGAATTCATTAAAATTATTTAATTTTTTTAATTTTTTTTTAATTTTAATTTTTTTGAAATTTTAATTTTATTATTAAAAATCTTTTTTTTTTTAAAAAAAAATAATAATATTTATTTATAAAAAGTTTTTTAAAAAATTATTAATTTTAATTAAATAATTTACGTATTATAAATAATTTAATTTATTTTAATAATAAAATTTTTTATATTAATAAAAATTATTTTTAATTTTTATTATTTTAAATTTTTATTATTTAAAATTTTTTTTAATAAATTTAATATTTATTTTATTATATTAATTTTTTATTTTTTATTTTTTTTATATATTTTTATTTAATTTTTTTTTTATTTAATTAATTTTTTTTTCGTTTAATCGATTTTTCAAAATATTTTTATTTATTAATCAAATCGAATTAATTATTATTATACGAATTATATAATTATATTAATATTAATATTTTATTTTTTAAAATCTCGATTTATTTTTTTATTATTTTATTATTATTATTAGTATTTAATATTATCGTTTTTTTTATTAAAATTTATAATTTATTTTTTTTATTTTTTTTATAATTATAAAAATTTTAAATTTATATTTTTAAATAAAAATTTATATTTATATATTTTTTTTTTAATTTTTATGAAATTTATATTTTAATTATATATATTAATTTATATTTATTTAAAGTTTTATTTATATTAATCGTTTTATATTCGAATTTTAAAATAGTATTTTATTTTATTTTTCGATTTTATTTTATAAAATATTTATAATTTCGAAAAATATTTTAAAAAATATTATACGTGAAATTTTACGAAAAAATATAATAATAATAATTTTAAAAATTAAAAATAAATATTAATTAAAATATAATATATATATTTTTTAAAAATAAATTATAAAAATTTAATTTATTTTAATTTATTTTAAAATTTATTTTATATAAAATTAAAATAATTATAAATATATATATATATATATAATATAAAACAAAATAAAAATTATTATTTAAAAAAATTTTTTATAAAAAATAATAATTTATTTTTCGTAAAATAAAAAAATTTATTATATTATAAAAAAAAACTTTTAAAAAAAATAATAAAAAATATAAAAAATAAATAAAAAAAATTTAAATTTTTTTTTTATAAATTTTATAAAATATTATTACATTAAAAAAATTAATATACGTATATAATTATTTTTAAAATTTAAAATTTAAAATATTAATATTATTAAAAATATCGTAATTATTTTTAATATAATTATAAAATATTTATTTAAAAAACGAATAAATATTAAAATTATAAATAAAATAAATTTTATTTAATTTAAATACGATTTTAAATTTTTAAAATAATTATCGAATTTTTTAAAATTAATTTATTTTATAATAAATAATATTAAAAAATTATTTTTTATATTATTTAAATTGAAAAAAATTTTAATTTTAAAAAAATATAATAAAACGTATATTTTATATACGGAAAAAAACTATATATAATAAATTTATATATTATAATAATATAAATTAAAACGATAAAAAAAATTAATATGAAAAATAATTTATTTTTAAACGAAATTTTTTTTACAAATAATAAAAAAAAAACGAGAATTAATAATCGATTTTTAAATTATTTTTTTTATTTTTTTTATTGAATTATTAATAATTTTATATTTAATTTAAAAGTTTTATATTATTATAATTTTTATATTAATATTAATAATAAATTTATTATATATATTTTTAGTATTTTTACGAGCGATAAAAATAATAATAAAAAAATCGTTAATATAAATTTTTTTTTAATATTAAATTATTAAAATCTTAAAATCGATTATAATTTTTATGTTTTATTTTTTTATTCGTATTAAAAAATTATAAAATATTTTAAGAAATATTTTATACGTCGTTTAAAAATTTAAATTTAATACGTTATTTTAAAAATTAAAAACTTTTTAAAAAATATATATTTTTTCGTAATTCGATTAATATTTTTTTAAATTATAAAATTTTTGTATTTTTTTCGATTTAATATATTATTTACGTAAAACGAACGATTTAATTTAAAAAATCGTATATAATACGATTATAAATAAATTTCGAGTTATTTCGCGAAATTATAAATAATTTTTTATATATAATTAATTTTTTAATAAATAAAAATTATTAAAAATTCTCGTATATAAAAATATTAATAATAAAATACTTTTTATAAACGAATTAATTTTATAATTTTATAAATTTATTAAAATTTAACGATTTATATAATTTAATATTATTAAATAAATAAAACGAAATTTTAAATAACGAATAAAAAATTTAATTTCTAAAATTATAAATAATAATTTTAATTAAAATAATTCGAAAAATCAAATTTGATTTTTTAAATTATATAATATTTTCGTAAAACGAATATATATTTATAAAAATATATACGTTTTTTCGATTTCGATTATATTATTAAAATTAATTCGAAAAAATCGAATTAAATTATAATATAAATCGTATATTTTAATAATATATTTAATTATTAAATTATAAAAATAATATTAATTTTTATTTAAAATTTTTACGTTATTTAATATTAATATTTCGAATTTTATATAGTATTTAATATTTTTTTAAAACTCGAAATTAATATTATATTTATTAATATAAATATTTTATTTTTATTTTCGATTTATTTTTTTATTATTTAAATCGTTCGAATTTTCGAATTAAATATTTTTATTATTACGATTAATATATTAATATATTAAAAAAAATTTATTATTAAAAAAATTATTTATTTCGAATATAATAAAATAATTTTAATTTTAATTTAATAATTAAATATTATTATTATAAATCTCGAATTGATAATAATAATTATTATTAATATAATTATAATAAATTTTATATAATTTATAAATTTTAAATTAAAATTTTATTTAAATATTTTGAATTTTTATAAAAATTTTAACGTATATAAAAAAATAATTAAATATTATTTTAATATAATAATAATTAAAATAAAATTCATTTTTCGATTTTAATTTATATTTTAAAAAATAATTAACAATTCGCGATTTATTATAAATAAAATCAATAAATATTTAATAATACGATTAAAACGTATTATAATTATACGTTTAAAATTATTCGATTAAAATAACATTTTATAAATAATTTTTATTTTTAAAATTAATTAATTAACGTTTATATTTAATATAAATATTAAATATAATTTTTATTTTTTTGAAAATTTTATTAAAATATTAATAAATATAATATTAATTTTTCGAAAAATAATTTAATATAATATACTCGCGAAAATTTTTTATTTACGTTAATTTTAAAAATATATAATAATATTTTTAAATAAATTAATCGTACTCGTTAATAAAACGTATTAATAATATAATAATAAAAAATACTATAAATTAACGATTAAAAACTTCAAAAAAAATTTAAACGATAAAAATTAATTATAATATATATAAAAAAATAAAAAAAACAATATAATAAAAAATATTTTATTTATAATTTATTTATAAAACGTTAATTTTTTTTTAAATATATATTTAAATATATATATTATAAAATTTTTTAATATATAAATTAATTAATTAATAAAATTATTAAAATAATAATTTTTTTTTAAAAATATAAATAAATTACAAATTAAATTTAATAATTTTTATAATATATTTATTTAAAATAAATAATATATATTTGTTATTAAAATATTTAAATATTTTTAAATATTATTTAATTTATTCGAAAATTTAATTTATAGTAATTATAAAATTTTTATAATAAAAATCGATTTTATTATTTATTATTTAATTAAAATAAAATTTAAACGATTATATAAACGTTTTAAATATTTATTTATTATTAAATTCGTACAAATATTAAAACGTAAAAAATATTTTCCGAATTTCGAAAAAATTAAAAAAATAACGAAATTTTATTAATAATATTAAATAAATAATAAATTTTTCGATTATTTTAAATTTATATTATATAACGATTACGATTTTAATTATTTTAATTATTTAAACGTATTATAAATCGATAAAAAACTAATATTTTAAATCGTAAACGAAATTATAATATTTTAAATTATAAAGTTTTTTATTAATATATTAATAAAAAAAATATAAAATGTTTTTCGAATATATTAAATTAATATTTATTTTAAATTATTAATATTCGTTATTTATAATTTTAAAATTAATTTTAATTTTAAAAAATTTCATAATAATATTAAAAATATAAATATTAATTTAAAAATTATATTAATAAAAAATTTATAATTCGATTAATTTAATAAAAAACTATTATATTTTATTAAAATATATATATAATATTTTATTTTAAAAAAAGATTTTAAATAATAATTAAAATAATTAATAATATAATAAAATCGAATAATATTATTTTTATATTTTTTATTTTTAACATTTATTTTCAAATAATTAATAATATAATAAAATCGAATAATATTATTTTTATATTTTTTATTTTTAACATTTATTTTCAAATATTATAATAAAACGTATTTATAATATTAATTATTATAAAAATTAAAATAATAAAAAATATAATAATTATAATTCGAAAATATTATATTATTTATTAAATTAATAACGTTTTACAAATAAAAAAAAATTTGTAAAATTATTATTTATTTAATTTATTTTTAAATTTAAACGTATTTATTTAAAAAAAAAAAAAAATATTATATATATTTTTAATAATAAATAAAAAAATATATTAATTATAATTATTAAATAAATTAAAATTTTAAATAATTTAAAAAATAATTAAAAAAAATTTATTAAAAAATTTAAATTCAAAATTAGATTTTTTTAAAAAAAAAATATAAAAATAAAAAAATATATATTTAATTTATTTTGTTCGATTGAAAAAACGTTATATATTTTTAAAAAAAAATTATATTTATTTCGAATTATAATAAAAATTTCATTTTATATTTTTAATTTTAATAAATATATTTATATAATAATTTATATAAATTTTCATATAAAAAAATTATTGTTATTTTAAACGATTTATTTGTAATTTCTCGTAAAAAAAAAATTAATAAATTAATTATAAAAAAATTTTTTAAATTAATTTTTAATAATTAAAAAAAAATGAATTAATAAATTTTCGATTTAAAATTAATAAACAAAATTAAAAATATAAAAACGATAATTTTATATGAAAAATCTCGTTTTATAATTTAAATATTTAATAATAAAAATAAAAAAACAATATTAATTTAATTTTCGATTATTTAACGTATTAATTAACGAATTATTATCGTTTTAATTTTATTTTTTAAATTTAAAAAAAAAAAAATTTTTATTAATACGTATTATTTTTATTAAATTTAAAAAAAAAAAAAAGTTTTTTATTAAACGTCGTTTTTAAAATAATAATTTTTTTTTACGAAATTTTGAAAACGAAAATATATTAATATAAAACGTATAACGTTTATTGTAAAAATAATTTTTAATAAAATTTTAATTTTCGATTTTTATTTATTTATTATAAAAAGTAATTATATTTTATTCGAAATAATTAATATATAAATCAATAATAAGTTTATTTTAAAAAATTAAATTATTAATTAAATTTATAAAGTTTTTTATATTAAATATTTTATTATTATTTAACGAATATAAACTAATAATAAATAAAATTAAAAATATAATTATATTTTCGTAAAAAAAAAAAATTAAATAAACGTTTAAATTTAATTAATTCGAAATTAAATTTTTATAAATAAACGTATTTCGAATAATATATTTAAAAAATATATATTAATTTTATTTATTAATCGAAAATTTCGTACAATATATCGATAATAATTTAATATTAAAATCTTAAGAAAAAATAAATTATAACGTTAAATAAACAATTATAATAATAAATAAATAATTTCGATTATAAATTTCGATTTTTTTATTTAAATTTATATTTAATGAAATTTTTCGTTTTTATAAATAATTTTTTTATTATAAATAAAAATTTTAATTCGTAAATTGAATATATTATTGTTTTTAATAATAAAATTTATAATAAAAAAAATAACGTTAAAAAAAACGTATAATTATTATTTTAATATTTTCGATATTTTCGAAAATAAAAATTTTAATTAATTCGAGAATTATAAATATTAAATTTTTTTAAAAAAAATTTAAATTAAATTTAATTAATTAAATATTATAATATATAATAATAATTAATTTACGATTAAATTTCTTTTTATTATTCGATAATAAAATAATACGTTAATAATTATAATATTATTTTTATTATTTTTAATTTACAAATTAAAAAAACTTTTTTTTTTTAAAAAAAAAATTATTAATATCAATTTAATTAAACAATTATTAATATTAAATTAAAATTTTATAATTTTATAATTCGAAATTAAATAATTTAATTACGAAATTATAAAATTATAAAAAAAAATTAATTTATAAAAATTAAATATTAAATTATTTGAAATAATTAATATTAAAATAAATATCAAAAAAAAAAAATTATAATAATTATTTATAATAATTAATTTTATTTTTAATAAAAATTAAAAATTAAAAATTAAAAATTAAAAAATAAAAATTAAAAATTAAAAATTAAAAATTAAAAATTAAATATAAAAAATAAAATAAAACGTTAAAAAATAAAAATATTTTATTATTTTATATTTTAATTTTAATTGTTTAATACAACGTAAAAAAA
>MU119239.1:0-119724 GCA_014904845.1 Acephala macrosclerotiorum
CGCTAATAAACTAATATTATTTTCGAAGTTCGTCGAAAGTTATAAACGTCGAGATTAAAATAAATTTATTTTTTTTAATTTTATAAATCAAATAATTACAAAATTCGAAATACAATACAAAAATTTTTTTTTTTTTATTTTTTTTTTTAATAAATATCTTTTTTAATTCTTTGTATTGTTTTTATCGTTTTTTTTTTTTTAATCTATTTTTTTATTCGAATTTTAAAGTAATTCGTATTTAAAAACTTTTTTAAAATTTTATTAAATATTGATTTTATTATAATATTTATTAAATTATTTTGATTATTAATTTATTGAATTTTTTGTAATTTTTTATATTTATACGATTAATAAAAAATTATAATATCGATTATAAAACGCTTTTTTTTAATTGTTTTTAATTTGATTAAATATTCGTATAATAAATATAAATTTGTATAAACGATTATTGAAATTTTAAAAAAATCGAATTATTAAATAATTATATTAATAATAAATTCGATTATAATCATTATATCGATTTTTTTTATTATATTATATATTTCAAAAATTAAAACGTTTTTAGTAATACGTTTATTTTTAATAAAATTGTAATAAATAAAATTTTTTTTGATTTCGAATTTTTTATCGTTCAATTGATATTTATTTATTAAAATAATTTTATATTCAATTTGAAAATTAAAATTTTTATTGTTTACAAATAAATTATTAATAAAAACGAAAAATTTTATCGTAAATAAATCGAAAATAATATATTTGAATTTTCGATTTAAATTTTTAATTTATTATTTTAATTTTTTATTTAATGTAATAATTTTTTTTTTTATTAAATTTTAATATTAAATAATAATAAACAAGTTGAAAATTGTTTTAAATTAGTAA
Source organism: Acephala macrosclerotiorum (assembly GCA_014904845.1). NCBI lineage: Eukaryota > Fungi > Ascomycota > Leotiomycetes > Helotiales > Mollisiaceae > Acephala > Acephala macrosclerotiorum. The sequence continues at coordinate 883 of MU119239.1, forward strand.
ATTGTAATAATATAAATTTTTTTAATTTATTGTTTTTAATATTTAATTTAAAAATTAAATAATTTAATATTTATTAATTTAATTTTTTTGTTTTAATTTTTTTATTATAATTAAATCGTATTTTCGAATTAAATTAAAATGTATTTATTGAAAATTAATAATATTTTTAATATTAAAATGTTTTTAAATTTAATTAAAAATTTAATTTTATTAAATTCGTTTTTTTTTAAGAGTAAAAAATCTTTTTTTTTATTAATATAAATATATTGTCGATTTGTATTTTAATAATTGTAATTAAAAAATAAAAATCGTATATTAATATAATTATAAACAATTTTTTTTTATAATATTTATAATATGTAATTTATTAATATATTTTTACTTTTGTAATTTTATATAAAGATTTTAAAATAATTATAATTGTATTTAATAAATGTAAATAGTGAATTTTTTTCGATAAACGTATTAATATAAATCGTTAAAAGTTTATTGTAAATTGAATATAAATTTGAATAATATTACGAAATTATATTTTAATTTTTTTATTTAAAAATTGAATTAAAAAAAATATTAAAACGATAATTAATTGTTGATTAATTTTTTGTATTATTAAAAATTACGTGAAAAAATTTTTTTTTTTTTATTATTATATTTTTAAATTATTAATTTTGATTTCTCGTAAAAATATTAATAATTTTACTTTTGATTTCATTAATTAATTTCGAATTAAAAATTCGAATTTTAATATATTTATTAAAATTGTATTAAACGAAATTAAAAACTTTTTTTATAATTAAATTATCGATTTTTTTTTTTTAAAACACTTTAAATAATTGTTTAAAAATTGTAATTATATTTTTTTTTCGTAATTTTAATAATAATTCTATATCGCTTTTTTTTTATTATTATAAAAACTATAAAAATTTTAACTTTTTCAACGATAATAATAAAAAATTGATCATTGAAATCTTTGTAATTTTTTTCGTCGTTTTCAACAAAATTATAATACTTATTTTATTTAAATTCTTTATTATATACGTTTTTATTTTGTAATTTTTTTAAACGTTTTCAATTACACTTTTTAATTAGTTTTTCGTTTATTTTACTCGATTAAAAAAATCCAAAAAAAAAATTTTAATTTTTTTAATTATTTTTTTGATTATTAATTCGATTATAAATTTTTAATACTTCTTTTTTTATATAATAAAACTTAATAATCGTTAAACGAAAATTAATCGATTTATAAAACATTTTAATTATATATATTTTTTTATCAATTATTAATAATTTATATAATTTTTTTATTCGTTTTTTTTATACTAAATGCGTACTTTAAATAAAATTGATAAATCTAATATAAATTTCGTATTTAAATCGTTTTTTATTGAAAGTGTATTATTAATTTAACGTTAAATATATAAACGATATATTTTTTTAATAATTATTCGAATTATTTCAATTTTTTTAATAATTAATAATAATAATGCGTCGTTATTAATTATTTTAAAATATATCTCAAAAACTAATAATATAAATATAATATTGTTCGATTTTATTGAATTATTAATAATTTTAATTATTATTTATAAAATTATATTTTTATCGATTTATTTTTCGATTAATTCGTTGTAAATAATCTCGTAAACTCGATATAATAAAATATAGTATTTTTTTATTTTTTTTATATTATTATAAATTTCAATGAATATTTTTTTGATTTTAATTATTATTATTTTAGTATTTTATTGAAATTTTATAAACGAGAAATTTTTTTCGATATTGTAAATAATATAATTCGATAATTTTTAATATATATTGATTTAATATATACGTAGTATATTTTATATTATTTTTACAAATATATTTTTTATGAATTTAATAATTTGAAATATTGTAAATAAGTTTATTATTTATAAAATTAGTTTTTTATTTAAATATAAAACGTTAATAATAATCGAGTAATTGAATTTATAATTATTTTATAAAATAAATTTGAATTTTTCAAGTAATTGTTTATATATTTAATAATAATAATAATATTTAATAAAATATTAAATATATTTAATATTTATATTATAATTAATTTATTGAAATTTTTTTATAAAACGTTGTATCGATAAATAATTAAAACGTTTATATAATTAATATAATTTTATATTGATAAAATAATTTCAAATTAAATTTTTTTTTAATTAATATAATAATATTTATAGATAGTTTTATTTTTTTATAATAAAAACGATTTTATTTTTTTAAATTAAAATATTTTTTAAATTATCGAATTTTATATTTATAGTATTTATATTTTAAATATAAAATAAAAAAAGTATATTTGTAAAAACAATATAAAAAATAATAATATTTAATAAAATATTAATTCGAATAATTTTTTATAATAAAATAATATTTTTATTAAAACGGATTTTATAAATTTCGATTGTAAATATATTTAATTAAATACTAATATTAAGTTTTCGTAGTATTATAAATTGCGATTGATCAATAATTAATATTTCGACGATTTTATTATTTGATATAATTTTTTGAAAATTTTTTAAAAAATATCGATTTTCGAAAGTAAAAAATAAATATTGATTCGATTCGAGTAATTCAAATTATAATAATAAAATATTAAATATATTCTTTTTTGTAATAATATAATAAATAAACTAATCATTTAAAATAATTATTGTTTGCGTATTATTAATCTTTTTAAACTCAATAAAATAATTTTTATTTTCGTTTTTTATTTCTATATTTATTAGTAATTAATCAATTTTTATTATTTAATTATTTTTTAATAAATTTTTTATTTTTTCGATTTTAACGAGAAAATTCTAATAATAAATTATTATAATATTTCGATTTATTATCGTTTTTTTATCGTATATTTTATTAATTAATATTTCGATTTACTACAAATATAATATTTTTTAATATAATTCTCTTTGAAATCTATAATTTCTACGATATTTATTTTAAAAAATTTTTCAATCTCGATATTTTCGATTTTATACTCGATCACGTTTTTTATCTCGTTTTTTATAAATACGATCAATTTAATTTTAATCGAATTCGTTTTTTTTTTGATTTTGAAAAATAAAATTTAAATTATATTACTATATTTCACGTAATTACGTCGCAATACTTATTATTAATTGTAATTCAATATAAATATTTTTAAAAATATTAATAAATTTATAAAAAATAAAATTGTATTTTTCAATATTTTAATAAATATTAATAATTTGATTTTGTAGATTATATTTTGTTTAATATTTTAATAATAAATTTAATTGAATTTTTTGAAATTAATTGAAAAATATTTATAAATATTTTAATTTAATTTTTATTAAATTAATTATAATAATTTTTATTAAAATTATTTCTTTTTATAAAAATATAAAAATATTTTTTTAAAAATTTATTAAAATAAAATGCATTTATACGTTTTATAAAATTAATAGAAAATATTTTATTGTATTAATTTTGAAATAATTCGATTTTATTATAGTAATTATAAAAAATCGATAATTTGCGATTAAAAATATCGTATAATTTTTTATTATACTTTTTATTATTAATATAAATTTTTATTAAATTCGTAAATAATTTAATAAAAATACTTTATAAATTATTATATTAATTCGATTATTATTAAAAAAATTACTAGTAAATATATTAAGTATTTTATATTATATTAAACAAATTCATATTTGTAAAAAGAATTACAATAAAAAAAATATAAAAAATATTCGTAAAAATAATCGTATTTATAATAAAAGAATTCGTATTAATAATTAAAATCGTAAAAATGATTATATTTTGATTATTGAATATTAATATTAAAATACTTTGATTTATTAATTGAATTAATCGATTTTATTGAAAAAAAAAAAATTTATTTTTTAATTAATTAACGATTTTTATTTATATTTATTTATAAAATTCTTTTTATTAAAAAACTTTTTTTAAATTATTAATAATAAATTTTTTATTTTTCAATATTTAGATTTTGTAAATATATAAAAAGTCTTATAAACGGCGTATAAGATTTTTGTATATTAAACGTAAAATTTTTTACGAATAATTTTTAAAAATTTTTTGAAAATATTTTTATAAATTACAATCAAAATAATTTTTTTTTTTATATATTTTAAAGTAATAAAAAATATATTTATTTAATATTATTTTATTAAAATTTTTATTGTTTATAAAATTGAAATTTTTTTTTATTTATTTTTATTATAAAAAAATTTGATTTTAAATAAATTTATTATTTTAAAAAATAATTATATAATAAATAATAAAAAGATTGAAAATTTTAATTTGAATTCAAATAAATATTATTATTAATATTTATACGCTTTTAATTAAATAATAAACAAAAACGTAAAAAAATTTTTAAAAATTCGTTTTTAATATAAATTCGAGTAAATTAATATAAATTTAAAATTGTTTTCACGTTTTTTTATTCGTTTTTCGTAAATATAAACTTAAAAAATAAATACAAATTTGAAATTGCTTTTATATTATTTTTTTTAAGTTTTTAATAATTTCAATATTTTCGACGCGTTTCTATAAAAAGATTTTTATAAATTTTTATTTTTTCGAAAATATATTAATTATTTTAAGTATTTTTTTACAAAAAATAAACTATTTAAAAATTTTTTTTTTTTTTGTAAATTAGTTTTTTCTAAATAAAAATCTAGTTATTTCGTGATTAATTAAATAATTATTGATTAATATTAGTATTATTAAAAATATTTATTATTAATAATAAATTAAAAACGAAATAAATAAATAGATTAAATAATTCGTTAATTGATTGTAAGTTCTAAATCTAATAAACGCACAAAAGTTGAAAAATATAATCTCAATTTTAGCGCAAGCGGCGCTAGTCCCGATCTGGCCTAGTATCGCACGTGACTACTAAATTAATATTATACTCACAAATAATAATCGTTTTAAAGTTTTTTTTATATTAATTAAAATTATATTTAATTATTTCGTTTTTAAAAATATTAAAATTAAATTTATTATAATTATTAATTTTTTAATATTTAATTAAATTAATAAATTAAATTAAATAATCATATAATTATTTAAATTTTAATTTTAATTTAATAATAATAAACGCGAATTTTTAAATAAATTCAAATAAAATTATTAAAAAACTTTTTAATTTAAAATTTTTTTAAATTTTAAAAATCGAAATAATAAAATTTAAATTTATATAATAATAAAAAAAAAATTTATATTTTAAATATTAATAATTATATTATAATTATTATTTATTATTTTTTAAAATTAAATATTATTTTTAATAAATATATATTATAATAAAATAATATTAAATTTATTATTTTAAAATTTGTTTTTTAAATATTTTATAATTATAAATTATTATAAAATTAATAATAAAATAATAATTAAAATAATAATATTAAAAAAATTAAATTTATAAAAATATTTTAATATTAAATTGAAAAAAAAAACGTTTAATAAAATTAAAATAAATAAACTTTTATAAGTTTTATTTAATTTTTTAAAACTTTTTATAATTTTTTTATTAAATATTAATTCGAAAATTAATTTAATAATTTAATAAATTAAATTTTAAAAAATATTTTTAAATAAAATAAATATTTTAATAAATTTAATTAAAATTAATTCGAATTTTTTTTTATATTTTATTAAATTATTTAAATTTTTATTTATTTATAAATACGTAATAATTATTTTTTAAATATATTTAATACGTTTTATATTATTTTAAAAATTTAATATAAATAATAAAAATTACTTTTTAATAATTCATTAAATAATAATTTTAAATTTTATTATTTATATATTAAATTAATTTAATAAAAACTATATACTTTTTAATAATAATTAAATAAAAAAATTTAAAAATTTATATAATAAAATAATAAATATTATTTTAAATCGATTTTAATTATATTAAAAAATTTAAAATAAATTTATTAAAACGATATATAAAAATTAAATAATTATATTTTTTTAATATTAAATTATTAAAATTTTATTTATTTTAATATATATTAAAATAATCGTTTTATTAACAAAACTTTTTTTTATATATTTTATTTCGAATTTTTTATATATTTATTATTATTATTTTAATATTTTTAAATAAATATTTAAATAAAATTTTATTAATAATTTGAAAATTAATTAAAAATTTTTTAAGTTTTTTTAAATTATTTAAATTTAAAACTTTTATAATAAAAATATTATTACGTTTATTATTTTTAAAAAAAAAATTTATTTAAATTTTATTTTAAAAATTATATTTTTTAAAAATTATATATTTATATTAAAAAAAATTATAATTTTATTATTTAATAATTCGTATAACGTATTTTAATTCGATTAAATTAATACGTTTAAATATTTTTTTTTTATTTATAATAATTATATAATGTATTAAAAATATTAATATTGAAAAAAGAAATTATAAAATTATTTTAATTAATAAAAATAATATTATTATAAAATTAAATATAATAATTAAAAATATTAATTATATATTCGAAATAAAATATTTAAATAATAAAAACAAATATTTTATAATAAATAAATAAATAATAATATTTATAAAAAAAAATTATTTTTTATTAAATATTTTTTATTAATTTATGAATTTATATTAAAAATATAATATTTTAATTTTCGAATTTATAATATTAATAAAAATTCGAATAAAAAATTGAAATTAAATTTTATTTAATATATAATATTTTTTTAAATTTTATTATAAAAATTAAAAGTTTAAAAAAATGTAAATATAATATTAATTTAATAATCACGTGCAATGCTAGGCCAAATCGAGTCTAGTACCGTTTGCACTAGAATTGAGATTATATTTTTCAATTTTTGTGCGTTTATTAAATTTAGAATTTATAATCAATTAATAAATTATTCAATTTATTTGTTTATTTCGTTTTTGATTTATTATTAGTAATAAATATTTTTAATAATATTAATATTAATTAGTAATTGTTTAATCAATTACAAAACAATTAAATTTCTATTTAAAAAAAATTGATTTATAAAAAAAAATGAATTTTTTAAATAGTTTGTTTTTTGTAAAAAAGTATTTAAAATAATTAATATATTTTCGAAAGAACGAAAATTTATAAAAATTCTTTTGTAAAAACGCGTTGAAAATATCGAGATTATTAAAAACTTAAAAAAAATAATATAAAAGCGATTTTAAGTTTGTATTTATTTTTCAAGTTTGCGTTTATTACGTAGAATAATAACGTTTACGAAAAACGAATAAAAAAATACAAAAGCGATTTTAAATTTGTATTAATTTATTCGAATTTATATTAAAAACGAATTTTTAAAAAAAGTTTTACGTTTTTATTCGTTATTTAATTAAAAGCATATAAATATTAATAATAATATTTATTTGAATTCGAATTAAAATTTTCAATTTTTTTATTATTTATTATATAATTATTTTTTAAAATAGTAAATTTATTTAAAATTAAATTTTTTTACAAAAAAAAAAAATAAAAAAAAAATATCGATTTTATAAACAATAAAAATTTTAATAAAATAATATTGAATAAATATATTTTTTATTGTTTTAAAGTATATAAAAAAAAAAATATTTTGATTACAATTTATAAAAATATTTTTAAAAGAATTTTAAAAATTGCTCGTAAGAGATTTTATATTTAATATATAAAGATTTTATATGTCGTTTATAAAATTTTTTATGTATTTATAGAATTTGAATATTGAAAAATAAAAAATTTATTATCGATAATTTGAAAAAAGTTTTTTAATAAAAAAAATTTTATAAATAAATATAAATAGAAATCGTCGATTAATTGAAAAATAGAAATTTCTTTTTTTAATAAAATCAATTAATTTAATTAATAAATTAAAGTGTTTTAATATTAATATTTAATAATCAAAATATAATTATTTTTACGATTTCAATTATTAGTACGAATTTTTTTACTACGAATACGATTATTTTTACGAATATTTTTTATATTTTTTTTATTATAATTTTTTTTACAAATATGAATTTGTTTAATATAATACAAAATATTTAATATATTTATTAATAATTTTTTTAATAATAATCAAATTAATATAATAATCTATAGAGTATTTTTATTAAATTGTTTATAAATTTAATAAAGATTTATATTAATAATAAGAAGTATAATAAAAAATTATATAATATTTTTAATTGTAAATTATCAATTTTTTATAATTATTATAATAAAATCGAATTATTTTAAAATTAATACGATAAAGTATTTTTTATTAGTTTTATAAAACGTATAAATATATTTTATTTCGATAGATTTCTAAAAAGAAGTTTCGATTTTATTACACTAATAATAATAATAAAAACTTATTTCGAGATTAAAAAAAATTACTAATTATATATATTTTTATAGAAAGAAATAATTTTAATAAAAATTATTACGATTAATCTAATAAAAATTAAATTAAAATATTTACAAATATTTTTCGATTAATTTCAAAAGATTTAATTAGATTTATTATCGAAATATTAAACGAAATATAATTTACGAGATCAAATTATTAGTATTTGTTGAAATATTAAAAAGTACAATTTTATTTTTTATAAATTTATTAGTACTTTTGAGAGCGTTTATATTGAATTGCGATTAGTAGTAAATATTATAATGCGATTACGTAAAATATAGTAGTATAGTTTAAATTCTATTTTTTAAAATTAAAAAAAAAATAAATTCGATTAAAATTGAATCGATCGTATTTATAAAAAACGAGACAAAAAACGCGATCGAGTATAAAATCGAAAATATTGAAATCGAAAAAATTTTCGAAGTAAATATTGTAAAAATCATAGATTTTAAAAAGAATTATATTAGAAGAAATATTATATTTGTAGTAAATCGAGATATTGATTAATAAAATATACGATAAAAAAGTAATAATAAATATATATAAAGTTTTGATAGTAAATTTAATATACGATAAATCGAGATATTATAATAGTTTATTATTAGAGTTTTTTCACTAAAATCGAGAGAATAAAAAGTTTATCGAAAAATAATTAAATAATAAAAATTAATTAATTACTAATAAATATAGAAATAAAAAACGAAAATAACAATTATTTTATTGAGTTTAAAGAAATTAATAGTACGTAAACAATAATTATTTTAAATAATTAGTTTATTTATTATATTATTATAAGAGAAAATATATTTAATATTTTATTATTATAATTTGAATTATTTGAATCGAATTAATATTTATTTTTTATTTTCGAAGATTAATATTTTTCAAAGATTTTTCAAGGAATTATATTGAATAATAAAGTCGTCGAAGTATCAATTATTAATTAATTACAATTTATAGTACTATGAAAATTTAATATTAGTATTCAATTGAATATATTTATAATTGAAATTTATAAGATTCGTTTTGATAAAAGTATTGTTTTATTGTAAAAAATTATTCGAATTAATATTTTATTAAATATTATTACTTTTTACATTGTTTTTGTAAATATATTTTTTTTATTTATATTTAAAATATAAATACTATAAGTATAAAACTCGATAATTTAAAGAATATTTTAATTCAAAGAAATAAAATCGTTTTTATTGTAAGAAAATAAAGTTATTTATAAATATTATTATATTAATCAAAGAAAAATTTAATTTGAAATTATTTTATTAATATAAAATTATATTAATTATATAAACGTTTTGATTATTTATTAATACGACGTTTTGTAAAAGTTTTTTAATAAATTGATTATAATGTAAATATTAAATATATTTAGTATTTTATTAAATATTATTATTATTATTAAATGTATAAATAATTATTTGAAAAATTCAAATTTATTTTGTAAAATAATTATAAATTTAATTATTCGATTATTGTTAATATTTTATATTTAAATAAAAAATTAATTTTATAAATAATAAATTCGTTTATAGTATTTTAAATTATTAGATTTATAAAGAATATATTTGTGAAAACAATATAAAATATATTACGTATATATTGAATTGATATATATTAAAAATTATTGGATTATATTGTTTATAACGTTGAAAAGAATTTTTCGTTTACAAAGTTTCAATAAAACGCTAAAATAATAGTAATTGAAATTAAAGAAATGTTTATTGAAATTTATAATAGTATAAGAAAAATAAAAAAATACTATATTTTATTACGTTGAGTTTATGAGATTATTTACGATGAATTAATTGAGAAGTAAATCGATAAAAATATAATGTTATAAATAGTAGTTAAAATTGTTAATAATTCGATAGAATTAGACGATATTGTATTTACGTTATTAGTTTTTGAAGTATATTTTAAAATGATTAGTGTAGAAGGGCAATGGAGCACAAAGCAAAAAGGCCCAACCGTAGGTCAGTTCGTCTTAGCCAGTGGGCTAGACTCATCCGAAGTAATCCGTAATCCGTAAATCAATCAATCAATCAGTCAGAGTAGAAGTAGAAAGGGTTCTTGATTAGTCTATAGTGAGCGAAAGCTCCTTATGTACTAGAAGACACGTGACCAGCACTGCCCTCGAAACTAGCTATTTACAAGGATTTTGAAGGGAGAGCATATAGCCCCACCACATTAGTAACGACGTATTGTCGCTATTAATTATTAAAAAAATTGAAGTAATTCGAGTAATTACTAACAAAATACGTTGTTTATATATTTAATATTAAATTAATAATACGTTTTCAATAAAAAACGATTTAAATACGAAGTTTACATTAGATTTATCAATTTTATTTAAAGTACGCGTTTAGTGTAAAAAAAGTAAATAAAAAGAATTATATAAATTATTAGTAATTGATAGAGAAATATATATAATCAATATATTTTATAAGTCGATTAATTTTCGTTTAACGATTGTTAAATTTTATTATATGAAAAAGAAAATATTAGAAGTTTATAATCGAATTAATAATTAAAAAAATAATTAAAAAAATTAAAAAAAAACTTTTTTATTTTTTTAATCGAGTAAAATAAACGAAAAATTAATTAAAAAGTATAATTGAAAATACTTAAAAAAATCACGAAATAAAAACGTGCGTAATAAAAAATTTAAATAAAATAAATACTATAATTTTATCGAGAACGATAAAGAAAATTACGAAGATTTCAATAATTAATTTTTTATTATTATCGTTAAAGAAATTAAAATCTTTATAGTTTTTATAATAAATAAAAAAAAAAGCGATATAAAATTATCGTTAAAACTATAAAAAAAAAGTATAATTACAATTTTTAAATAATTATTCAAAGTATTTTAAAAGAAAAAAATCGATAATTTGATTGTAAAAAAAGTCTTTAATTTTATTTAATACGATTTTAATAAATATATTAAAATTCGAATTTTCAATTCAAAATTAATTAATGAGATCAAAAATAAAATTATTGATATTTTCTACAAGAAATTGAAATTAGTAATTCAAAAATATAATAACGAAAAAAAATTTTTTTTTATATAATTTTTAATAATACAAAAAATTAATTAATAATTGATTATTGTTTTAATATTTTTTTTAATTCAATTTTCAAATAAGAAAATTAAAATATAATTTTATAATATTATTCAAATTTATATTTAATTTATAATAAATTTTTAACGATTTATATTAGTACGTTTATTAAAAGAAATTTACTATTTATATTTATTAGATACGATTATAATTATTTTGAAATTTTTATATAAAATTGCGAAAATAAAAATATATTAATAGATTACGTATTATAAATATTATAAAAAGAAATTGTTTATAGTTACGTCGATATACGATTTTTGTTTTTTAATTACAATTATTAAAAAATTTTTCAATATTGTTAAAATGTAAACCAATAATACGTTTATATTAACAAAAGAAAAAAATTTTATTTTCGAAAAAAGACGAATTTAGTAAAATTAAATTTTTGATTAGATTTAAAAAAGTTTTAATATTAGAAATATTATTGATTTTTAATAAATACATTTTAATTTAATTTGAAAATACGATTCAATTACAATAAAAAGATTAAAACAAGAAAATTAAATTAATAAATATTAAATTATTTAATTTTCAAATTAAGTATTAAAAACAATAAATTAAAAAAATTTATATTATTATAATTTATTAATTTGAAATAGTTTTTAATTTGTTTATTATTATTTAATATTAAAATTTAATAAAAAAAAAATTATTACGTTAAATAAAAAATTAAAATAGTAGATTAAAAATTTAAATTGAAAATTTAAATATATTATTCTCGATTTATTTACAATGAAATTTTTCGTTTTTATTAATAATTTATTTGTAAATAATAAAATTTTTAATTTTTAAATTAAATATAAAATTATTCTAATAAATAAATATTAATTAAACGATAAAAAATTCGAGATTAAAAATTTTTTTATTTATTATAGTTTTATTAAAAACAAAAGTATTACTAAAAATATTTTAATTTTTGAGATATATAGTATAATAAGAGAAATCGATATAGTAATCGTAATTGGATTTATTATTAATATGATTATTTAATAATTCGATTTTTTTAAAATCTCGATAATCGTTTGTATAAATTTATATTCGCTATACGAGTATTTAATCAAATTGAGAACGATTAAAGAAAAACGTTTTATGATCGATATTATAATTTTTCGTTAATCGTATAAACGTAAAAAATTGTAAGAAATTCGATAAATTAATAATCAAAATAATTTAATAAATATTATAATAAAATCAATATTTAATAAAATTTTAAAAAAGTTTTTAAATACGAATTACTTTAAAATTCGAATAAAAAAATATATTAAAAAAAGAAAAAACGATAAAAATAGTATAGAGAATTAAAAAAAATATTTATTGAAAAAAAAAAATAAAAAAAAAGTAATTTTTGTATTGTATTTCGAATTTTGTAATTATTTGATTTATAAAATCAAAAAAGAGAAAATTATTTTAATTTTAACGTTTATAATCTTCAATGAATTTCGAGAATAATATTAGTTTATTAGTATTGTTTTTAAAGTTTAATTATATAATTTTTACATTAAAATATTAACGAGTTTTACGTATTAACGAATTACGATAAAAAAGAAAAATAATAGTATTTTTTAAATAATTGAATTGAATTAATTTTTATTACAAAAAAAAAACTATTAATATAAATACAATATTAGTTTAATAATTACGTGCAATATTAGATCAAATCGGAATTAGCGCCGTTTATACTAAAATTGAAATTATATTTTTCAATTTTTGCGCGTTTATTAGATTTAAAATTTATAATCAATCAATGAATTATTCAATTTATTTGTTTATTTCGTTTTTAGTTTATTACTAGTAATAAATATTTCTAATAATACTAACAAAAATAAATTTTTTTTTTTTTGTTTTTATTTTTAATATTAATATTTTTTTAATTTTTTATATAATTATATTTATAATAATTTTTTTAAAAAAAAGTTTTAAATATTAATTTTAATTATAAAATTTATATTAATTAAAATTTAATAATAAATCTATTTATTTTTATTATTTAATTTATAATTAATTTTATAAAAAAAAAATATATTTTTAAATAAATTAAAATTGTAAAATAAATAATTTTTTAAAAATATATAAAATTAATTAAATTTTTTAATTTATTTTTTTAAATTAAAAAACTTTATATTTTATATATTAAAAAAATAAAATTAATAATTTAATTTATAATTTTTAAAAAAAATTTATTTAATAAATAAATATAATAAAAAAATATAATAAAAGAATTTGTTTTTTATATTTTTATAATTTTTATATTTTTTAAAAAATATTTAAAAATAATAAATTTTATTAAATAATTTAAAAATTTTATTTATATTTTTATTAAAATATAAATTTAATTTTATTTTTAAAATTTAATAAATAATATTTTTTTATTTATTAAATTTATTATAAAAAAAATATAAATATAAAAATAATATTAAAATTCAAAAATATTATTTTTAAAAAATTTATATTTATTAATTAAATTATAATAATTAATATAATAAATAATTTTTTTAATTTAATATATTTTATTATTTTTAATTTTAATATTAATATTATATTTATTTTAATAATATAAATATAATAATTTAAAAACTTTTTTATTTAATAATAAATTTTTTATATACGTTTAAAAAATTATTATATAATAATTAAAAAAAATTTAATTCGTTTATTTATTAATTTATTAAAAATAAAAAAATTAATATAATAAAAACATTATTAAATAATTTAATAAAATTAATAAATATTTTTAAATAATAAAAATATAAAAAATTAAAATTTTTTTAATATATATTTAAAATTAAAATAAAATTTAATAATAAATATAAATTTATATAAAAAAACGATTAATTATTTTAAATAAAAAAATTTGAAAATTATAATTAAATAATTTATAAATATAATATTAAATTTTTAAATTAAAATATTATTAAATTTTAAAAATTATAATAAATAAAATTAATTATATTTTAAATAAAATAAAAAAAATATATTATAAATTTATTTTTTATTAATTAAATTTAAATTAAATTAATTATATTATAAAATTTTTAATATATTTTTTTTTTTTATTTAAATTTTTAAAAATTTAAATCTCGTTTTTAAATTTATTATTATTTTTTTTTATTAATATATAAATTCAAATTTATATAATTTTTATTTTATTTTTATTTTTAAAAATATTTTTATTATTTAAAAAAAATTTATTATTATAATTTTTATTAAAAAATTTATTATTATTTTTTTTATTAAAATTAAATTTTTTTTTTAAATTTAAAATTATTATAATTATTATTTTTTAATTTAAATAATTTATTTATATAAATATTTTTTAAATAAAAATTTAAAAAAAAAAAATTCGTAAAATTAATAATAAATATTTTTAATAAAAAAAATTCGATATAAATATTTTATTATTAAAAATAAAAATTGCGATTTAATAAAAAAAATTATTTATATTAAAATTTCAAATTATAAATTTTATTTTACGTAAATTATAAAATAATATAATATTAAAAATAAAAATAAAAATCGTAAATATATATTAATATATAAAATATTAAATATATTATAAAAATTAAATATTGTATAAATTTAAATATATTTAATAATAAAAAACGTAAAAAATAAATAATATTTTAATTTAAATATTTTTAAAAAAAATGTATTATTATTAATATATAATTTAATAATAAATTTTAAATTAAAAAATATAAAAAATATCGATTTTTAAAAAAAAAAATTTATAATTAAATTTATAATTATTAATTATAAATATTTATAAAATAAAAAATATATATTTATTAAAATTTTAACGATTAAAAAAATTTTAATAAAATAATATATATAATTATTAATTATTTAAATTTTAAAAAAATTTATAATAATATTTAGAATAAATATATAAAAATATTAAAAAAAAAATTTAATTATAATATAAAATTTTTAATTAAATAAAAAACGAAAAATTAATTAAAAAATATAAAAAAAAAATTTAATTAAAAATTATTTATAATATTATAATTAAACGTTAAATAATAATAAAAAAAAATATTTAAAAAAACAAATAAATATATTAAATAAAAAAATAAAAAATATTAATATTAATTATTAAATATAAAATTTTATTTATTTTATTATTAAAAATTAAATCGCGTATTAAAAAAATTTTATATATTAATTTAATTTTATTATTAAAAATAAAAATTTAATTAAATTTTATATAATATTATAATATATTAAATAATTAAATAAAAATAAAAAAAAATTATTATATTAAAAATAAAAAAAAAAAATTATTATAACGAATTACGTTTTTATAATTAAAACGTAAAAACGTATATTAAAATAAAAATTATTTTTTAATATTAATAAAAATTATAATAATATATTTATTATTTATAATATTAAATTTATAATTATTTATTATTAAATTAATAAAATTAATATTATAAATAATAAAAAAATTTTTAATAATATATTTAATAAAATTAAAAATTTTATAATTTTTTATAAAAATATTTTTACGAAATTTATAAAATAAAATATATATTAAATAAAAATAAAAAAATTTATTCGTTATTAATTCGTTTAATAAATTAATAAATTTTTTAATATTTAAAATAAAAATATATTATAAAATTTTATATTATTAAAAAAAAAAATTTAAAATTTTTATTTTTTATATTAAATTATTATAATTAATTTAATATTTTAAATAAAAACGTATTTTTAATAAAATTTTATATTAAATTTTTAAATTTTTTTTTTTTTAAAATTTTTTTTTTTATATTTAATTATTATAATCAATTTAATTAATTTAAATTATTTTATTTAAAATATAATTTTAAAAAAAAAAAATTTAAATTTTTTTTAAAAATTATAAAATCGTAAAATAATTTTAATATATAAATATTTTAAAATTTTAAATAAAAACGTAATTAAAAATTTTATAATTATAATTTTTTTATTTATTATATAAATTTTATATTTAATTAAATATAAAAAAAAATTTTTTTTTTTTTTTTTTTATTTAATATGTAAATATAATATTAATTTAATAGTCACGTGCGGCACTAGGCCAGATCGGGACTAGCGCCGCTTGCGATAAAGTTGAAATTATATTTTTCAACTTTTGCGCGCTTATTAAATTTAAAACTTATAATCAATTAACGAATTATTTAATTTATTTATTTATTTATTTCGTTTTTAATTTATTATTAGTAATAAGTATTTCTAGTAATATTAATACTAATTAATAATTGTTTAATTAATTATAAAACAATTAAATTTTTATTTAAAAAAAACTAATTTATAAAAAAAAAAATTTTTTTTAAATAATTTACTTTTTATAAAAAAATATTTAAAATAATTAATATATTTTTACAAAAACGAGAATCTATAAAAACTCTCTTATAAAAACGCGCTAAAAATATTAAAACTATTAAAAACTTAAAAAAAAAAATACGAAAGCGATTTTAAGTTTATATTTACTTTTTAAATTTACGTTTATTACGTAAAATAATAACGTTTACAAAAAACGAATTAAAAAACGCGAAAACGATTTTAAATTTATATTAATTTATTCGAATTTATATTAAAAATAAATTTTTAAAAAAAATTTTACGTTTTTATTTATTATTTAATTAAAAACGTATAAATATTAATAATAATATTTATTCGAACTCGAATTAAAAATTTTAATTTCTTTATTATTTATTATATAATTATTTTTTAAAATAATAAATTTATTTAAAATTAAATTTTTTTATAATAAAAAAAAATAAAAAAAAAATTTTAATTTTACGAACGAAAAAAATTTTAACGAAAAAATATTAAATAAATATATTTTTTATCACTTTAAAATATAAAAAAAAAAAAAAATACTTTAATTGTAATTTATAAAAATTTTTTTAAAAAATTTTTATATTTAATATACAAAAAATTTATTCGTCGTTTATAAAACTTTTTACGTATTTATAAAGTTTAAATATCGAAAAATAAAAAAATTATTATCGATAATTTAAAAAAAAAATTTTAATAAAAAAAATTTTATAAATAAATACAAAAAAAATTATTAATTAATTAAAAAATAATAAAAAAAAATTTTCTCGATAAAATGAATTAATTTAATTAATAAATTAAAATATTTTAATATTAATATTTAATAATTAAAATATAATTACTTTTACGATTTTAATTATTAATACGAATTTTTTTATTATAAATACGATTATTTTTACGATTATTTTTTATATTTTTTTTATTGTAATTTTTTTTATAAATACGAATTTATTTAATATAATATAAAATATTCAATTTATTTATTAGTAATTTTTTTAATAATAATCGAATTAATATAATAATATATAAAATATTTTTATTAAATTATTTATAAATTTAATAAAAAGTATAATAAAAAATTATATAATATTTTTAATCGTAAATTATCGATTTTTTATAATTATTATAATAAAATCGAATTATTTTAAAATTAATATAATAAAACATTTTTTATTAGTTTTATAAAACGTATAAACGCGTTTTATTTCGATAGATTTTTAAAAAAAAATTTCGATTTTATTACATTAATAATAATAATAAAAACTTATTTCGAAATTAAAAAAAATTATTAATTATATATATTTTTATAGAAAAAAAACAATTTTAATAAAAATTATTACGATTAATTTAATAAAGATTAAATTGAAATACTTATAAATATTTTTTAATTAATTTCAAAAAATTTAATTAAATTTATTATCGAAATATTAAACGAAATATAATTTGCGAAATTAAATTATTAGTATTTATTGAAATATTAAAAAATACAATTTTATTTTTTATAAATTTATTAATATTTTTAAAAGCGTTTATATTAAATTACAATTAATAATAAGTATTATAACGCGATTACGTAAAATATAATAATATAATTTAAATTTTATTTTTTTAAATTAAAAGAAAAACGAAATAGAAAACGCGATCGAAAATAAAATCGAAAATACTAAAATCGAAAAAACTTTTAAAATAAATATTATAAAAATTATAAATTTTAAAAAAGATTATATTAAAAGAAATACTATATTTATAATAAATCGAAATATTAATCTATAAAATATACGATAAAAAACGATAATAAATATATATAAAATTTTAATAATAAATTTAATATACGATAAATCGAAATATTATAATAGTTTATTATTAAAAAATTTTCGTTAAAATCGAAAAAATAAAAAGTTTATCGAAAAATATTTAAATAATAAAAATTGATTAATTATTAATAAATATAAAAATAAAAAACAAAAATAAAAATTATTTTATTAAGTTTAAAAAAATCGATAATATATAAATAATTAATTTACTCGTTATATTATTATAAAAAAAAATATATTTAATATTTTATTATTATAATTCGAATTACTCGAATCGAATTAATATTTATTTTTTATTTTTGAAAATCGATATTTTTTAAAAGTTTTTTAAAGAATTATATTAAATAATAAAATTATCGAAGTATTAATTATTAATTAATTACAATTTATAATATTATAAAAACTTAATATTAATATTTAATTAAATATTTTTACGATTAAAATTTATAAAATTCGTTTTAATAAAAGTATTATTTTATTGTAAAAAACTATTCGAATTAATATTTTATTAAATATTATTATTTTTTATATTATTTTTATAAATATATTTTTTTTATTTTATATTTAAAATATAAATATTATAAATATAAAATTCGATAATTTAAAAAATATTTTAATTTAAAAAAATAAAATCGTTTTTATTATAAAAAAATAAAACTATTTATAAATACTATTATATTAATTAAAAAAAAATTTAATTTAAAATTATTTTATTAATATAAAATTATATTAATTATATAAACGTTTTAATTATTTATTAATACAACGTTTTATAAAAAAAATTTAATAAGTTAATTATAATATAAATATTAAATATATTTAGTATTTTATTAAATATTATTATTATTATTAAATATATAAATAATTATTTAAAAAATTTAAATTTATTTTATAAAATAATTACGAGTTTAATTATTCGATTATTATTAATATTGAAACGTCCGAGGACAAATTACGAAATACTAAGATCTTAATCTGGTGTCAATAATTCAATTCTGTTTACCTCTTCTCAAAAGGAATATCTCTTTACCTATATAATTAAATAGAGTGGACGTAAGATTAAAGAGTAGACGCTAGAGCAGTTGTTGCTAAGGGTAATAGAGATTATAGCTAAGATCATCTAATCGATCGCCTAAGCGATCACATGATTAAACCGACACTAGCAACTCTCTTTTTGAAAGAAGACGCTTTTTTCAACTCGTAAACCAAATACAAAAAAGAGTACTATCGCGACTGCCAACGCACTATCCCACTACCAAATACTAAAAGGAAATTTGATCGTAAACTAGTCGCCGTCACGTGTTGTAATGCTTGACCGATCAGATCAGACTTGAAAGAATTCTTTTAAACTCGGTATTTATAATCTTTGAGTCAATTGAAAACTCTACTCTCGAAAATACCAAAAATATCGAAAAACATTAAAAACACTAAAACAATAATTATGCGTTTCTCTTTCTAGTACTATCCTTTTCAACGACCGCTTTTCCCACTATTCTCGCTCTCGCCGACTGATTCCTAGGCTTCGAGACGTTGCACTTATCCCTGTACTTTGACATTAAAACGATTAATACTAACGAGCGATTTAAATACTTTGTTAGTATTGAACTTGATCATAGCATCAATTGAATTACTGTCTTCAGTAATCTATCGAATCTTCGAAAATTCCCTGCGTTCATACGATTATCTAATAACTATAATATCGATTATAAGACGTTTCTCCTTAGTAATACCGAGCTTGACTATACACTCGTAAAGAGAGAAAAAATCGATGCAAATAATCACGAGAACTGGATTCAACTCGAGTCGTTTTATAATGAGATTAAAAGTAGTAAAAATCGAAATTTTTATATCAATTTCTATTGTTATTACATATAACTCAAAAACTAGAACAGCACAAGTAATTCTTTTGCACTTCGTTGAGCTCTAATGAAATAAATTGCTCCACAAATCGAATTGTTCATCGCTATAAATCTCATTGCCAAAAACGACAATATACTCGATCTGCGAATTAAAATTCTCATTTATAGCAAAAAAACTGTCTACAAAGACGAAAAGTTTCGTTAAATATAAATTCAAATAAAAGAATCGAAACCCACGATCGAAATTGTTCATTTGCTATTGTAGTCGCTTATTTAGCGCTGCAATTTGCTCTTTTTCGAGATGTTGGTATTAAATTGTCGTCAATATATCGTACGCAGTTTTCGATTAGTAGATAGAACTAATATATACTCTTTAAACACATTACTCGAAATACGTTTACTTATAGAAATCTGATTTCGAATCAATTAGACTTAAACGCTTATTTTGCTCTTTTTGCGAAAACACAATCTCATTTCCGATCTCATCCACTATTAACTTGTATCCGTTGAACAACAGAAAAGTATCCGACGTGAAAAACTCTATAGATTTAACTAGCAGTTTGACCTTTTGCAACTCAAAGTCCTCTAGTTCCACAAAAGTCTAATCTCTCAAAATGAGCGTATCGTCGGTTTATATACCGACTATCTCGAATAGAATATAATTACTTTTCGTAATAAGTAAACAAAGATCGAAAGTTGAGAATTTCATCGAGAACTTGTCTCTATAATAAGCACTATACGTTCTATACTAGTGCATTTCCGTTTTCGAGACTTCGTAGAAAGATTTAACCATTTTAAAAACGACGTTCAATAAAAGTTTATTTGTCATTTTCTTCAAAGGTTTAACGAAGATAATACGTACTAATAGAATTGTTAATTACATGTATACTTAAATAATATTTTTTAAATAAAAATTAATCTCTTTAAATTTGAGAGATAAAATTAAAACGACGATAATTCGTTAATTGACGCATTAAATAGTCGAAAATTGAATCAATATTATTTTCTTATTTTTATCGTTAAATATTTAAATTATAAAACGAGATTTTTCGTATAGAATTGTCGTTTTTATACTTTTAACTTCGTCTACTAATCTTAAATTAAAAATTCGTTGATTATTAATTTCTTTCGAGTTATTAAAAATCAATTTAAAGACTTCTTTCGCGATTAATCTATCAATTTCTTTTTTACAAAAAACTGTAAACGAATCGCTTAAAATAGTAATAATTTTTTTTGCGCGAAAATCTATAAACAATTGCTTATTTTTAGTCTTTTTCTCGATCAAATAAATTTCGAAAACTTTTACATCTATACAAATTGTTATATAAATATATTTATCGAGATTAAAAACGTAAAAAAAAATCTTTATTATAATTCGAAATAAACGTAAATTCTCTTTCGAAATATACGAAGTTTTTTCGATCAAGCGAAGTAAATCAAACATATTTTCTTTTATTCTCGAACTTTTTTTAGAGAAATTTAATTCTAAGTTTAAATTTTTTGACAAGTTTTCTTTTAATGAATAATTTTCTAATTATTTTTCGAATTATTCGAAGTTTTAATAAAATGATTTTATTGTAATATTGCGAAAGTTTTTTGATTTATTTGATAATTGTAATTAATATATTTCTTTATCTACTACTAAAAGCGTATATAGTTCTTTTTATTTTTTGTTTTTTCTTCAAATAAATACGTTTAAATTTAAAAGTAAATCGATCAAATAATAATTTCGTGAACTATTTTTTATTTGTAGAGTATCGTTAATTTGACGAGTAATATAATATTTTTAGACTGCGATTATTGTATTTTTTATCGCTTTAATTTTAGTAGTAATTAATACTATAAATACGTTTTATTGTAATATTCGAAAATAAACGTTGAAAACAAAAAATATAGAAATAATATTGTTCGATTTTATTGTATCGTTAATTGTTTTAATCGTTATTTGAAATCGCTTTTTTTTTCGTAAATCGAGAAATTTTTAAAGTAATATATTATATGCACGTTTTAATAAAGTATAGTATTTCTTTATTAAATCAATCGAATTATAAGTTTTTATCGATATAGTCTTCGAATTAATATTTATATTTTTAGTATTATCGCGAAATTTTTTAAAGTTGAAATTCGTTTCGAGATTATAAATAGTAAATATTAGTAGTTTAAAATAAACGTCGATTTAATACGCTCAAAAAACGTTTTATACTTTTTTCGTTGATATATTTACAAGGAATTTCGTGGTTTAAAATATTATAATTTCGTTTACGATTTGAAATATTAGTTTTTCGTCGATTTATAATACGTTTAAATAAACGAAGTAATTGAAATTATAATCGTCGCGTAATATAAATTTGAAACGATCGAAAGATTTATTATTTATTTAGTATTATTAGTAGAATTTTATCATTTTTTTAATTTCTTCGAAGTTCGTAAAATGTTTTCTACGTTTTAATACTCGCGCGAATTTGGCGATCGATAAATATTCAAAGCGTTTGTATAATCGTTTGAATTTTGTTTTAATCAAATAATAAATAGTAAAATCGATTTCTGCTATAGAAATTTTACAATTATTATAAATCAAGTTTTCAAGTAAATTAAATAGTATTTAAGAATGTTTAAACGCTTTAATAATAAGTGTATACTATTTATTTTAAACAAATATATTATTAAAATTATCGAATTTAATTCGTAATTTGTTTATATTTTGAAAATACAATAAAAAAAGTATATTTATTGGAATTACGTAAAACGTAATACGTTTAATTGACGTATCGACGTCGATAATTTTAAAAAATAAAATTTCATCGATTTTAAATTTGATTATTATTTTTCCAATTTTAAATCCGTTCAATTTAACGTTTCGAATCTATTGAAAAATTAAATATTAGTTTTCGCCGACAATCGATCGTTGAACGGCGCTAGTATCGATTATAATACTCATAAAAACGTCTAATGCGTAACGATTCGTTAAATACGTCTTTGTATTAGTAAATATCGAAAGTAATCTCGATTGTATTGCGACACTCGATATCGTATAATAAATTAATTGGCAATCGAGTAATTCG
The DNA here is from genome assembly GCA_014904845.1 of Acephala macrosclerotiorum. Classification (NCBI taxonomy): domain Eukaryota; kingdom Fungi; phylum Ascomycota; class Leotiomycetes; order Helotiales; family Mollisiaceae; genus Acephala; species Acephala macrosclerotiorum. The sequence goes on from MU119239.1 coordinate 24,531, forward strand.
ATGATTTTAAATCTATTAATCGTACCGTGAAATGTTATAAAATAATTAATCGATTGCGTAATATCGTTTCCGTGTAAATTTTTTTTTTTAATAAATTTAACGACGAATTATTCGTATTTTTTAACAATATCGAAATTTAGTTTTTTGAATTTAATTACGAATTAAATTATTTTGTTTTTGTCGAACGATCTCGATTTCTTAAAACCGTCGTACGCTTTTTTTCTTTCTTTTAGCGTATAGTAAGTACTTTAATAATTCGAGTTTTTACAAACGAAATATTTTTTTTCGTTTTAATATATTATCGATTTTTTATAATTAGTTTGATCATTATATCGAATATTTTTATTGTAATATTTGCGGTTTACGAAATATAATTCGATTATATCTCGATAAGTTTTTCTTTTTCCGATTATAAAAGTTTTAAAGATTATTTCTATTTTCGCTTGAAGTGAAATCGCGTTATAAACGTTTTCGTATATTGTTTAAAAGTTCGATAAAAGTCGAAAAAGCGTTTAATAGTATTCTAGTACGCTTCGATAAGCGTAATAGAATTTGTTTCGTATAATAATTTCTGTTCGCATATTCGAGTATAGATTAAATTGTTTTTGAATCAGTTTTTGACGTAGTATTTCGAAGTATTCGAAAGTCGTTTTATTTGAGTTTTGCGTTCGAATTAATACGAGTGTAATCGTATTCTACTAATTAAATATTTTATTTCGACGTTTTTCGATTTCAAAATTCGATTTTACAATTTTAATTATTTTATCGAAAAATAAACTTTTTTTAGCGAATTTCTAATAATAGAATTCGCTAGTTTTATTAGTAAATATAATTGAGAATATATTATAATAGTTTTCAAGTTTAATATTTATTTTCGAATATAAATTTTTGAATACTCGTATAAATATATTTAATAAATTTTTTTTTTTATAGTATTTGAGTTTATCGTCGTAAATTTTTATAAAAGTAATTAATTTTTTGTCGAGATTAAATACTATTTAATTCTTACGATCGAAATTGTATATTAATTGATTAGAATTTTTTGACAATTTTTCAATTTTTAATAATAATAAAAACGATAAATTTCGTTTCAAATTTTCGTTTTTTGACGACAAATCTAATAATAATATCTTATTACGTTTTTAGAATTGTTTTTAAAGTATCGTACGTTCGAGTAACGTCGTTTGTTTTATAAGAGATTTTGTAGTAAGTTTTAATAATTGAAAAAAGAAATTCGAAAGTATTAATACTATTTTTTTAATTTTCTCGATAGAAATAATAAAAAACGCTAATTTTCAAATTTGTTTTGTTTTTAAATCGATTGTATTTTTCTATAAATTGAAGTTTTCTATTAAATTTATTTTTACAATCTTTTTATACGACTACTTTGATTGTTTTTTTTCATTTGCAATATTTACTAATATTTTTGAAATTTTAGTAAATTGTTTTTTCGATATTTATATTTCGTTTATCTACAAAATTTCACGTAATTTTTTTCTCGTATTTTCATTTATTTTTTTTTTAAATATTTTCTTTGTTTATTCTAAAAATATTTTTTTATATTCTACTTATAATTTATAGTTTCGATTATTTTTCACTTTGAAATTTTGTATTTATTTTAATGTGTATTGTATTGAATCGAGAGATAAAAAAAGTAGTAAAAAAATCTTTTTTTAATCAAAATCGTATTTTGAAAAAATATAATCGTATTTTCGAAGAGTATTTTATTGAGTCGTATTGTATTCGATAAATATATTAATTCGATAAATTTTCGTATCGAACTTATAAAAATTGTTTTTAGTATTGTTTAATAAATTATAATAAAGTATTCGTTATTAATACGCGATAAAGCGTAAAATAGAGAATTAATTAATTTTAAACCGAAGAAAATAAAATGAATATAGAATCGCAATATTCTTTAAAAATCTAGTAGTTTTTTTTAGTATAAGTAAAAACTATTTTTTTTTACGTTCAATTAAACCAATAAATTGCGTACAATTTAAACTTTTTTATTCGATCGATTTTATTTAATTATTATCTCTTTGTAAATAATTTTACTATTCTATAATCGAACGAGTTCAATTATTAATCAGTATTAAAACGTTCGAGAACAAATCACGAAATACTAAAATCTTAATCTGATATCAATAATTCAATTTTATCTACTTTTTCTTAGAAAGAGCATCTTTCTACCTATATAATTAAATAGAGTAGACGTAAAATTAAAAAGTAAACACTAGAGTAATTGTTGCCAAAGGCAATAAAAATTATAACTAAGATCATTTAATCGATCGCTTAAGCGATCACATGATTGAATCGACAATTAACGTTTTATATTTAAATAAAAAACTAGTTTTATAAGTAATAAACTCGTTTATAGCGTTTTAAATTATTAGATTTATAAAAAATATATTTATAAAAATAATATAAAATATACTATATATATATTAAATCGATATATATTAAAAACTATCGAATTATATTATTTATAACGTCGAAAAAAAAAATTTATAAAATTTTAATAAAACATTAAAATAATAACGATTAAAATTAAAAAAAATACTCGTTAAAATTTATAATAATATAAGAAAAATAAAGAAATATTATATTTTATTACGTCGAATTTATAAGATTATTTACGACGAATTAATCGAAAAATAAATTAATAAAAATATAATTTTATAAATAGTAATTAAAATTATTAATAATTCGATAAAATCGAATAATATTATATTTACGTTATTAATTTTTGAAATATACTTTAAAATAATTAATAATAACGTATTATTATTATTAATTATTAAAAGAATTAAAATAATTCGAGTAATTATTAAAAAAATATATCGTTTATATATTTAACGTTAAATTAATAACGCGTTTTTAATAAAAAACAATTTAATACGAAATTTATATTAAATTTATTAATTCTATTTAAAGTACGCATTTAATATAAAAAAAACAAATAAAAAAAATTATATAAATTATTAGTAATTAATAAAAAAATATATATAATCGATATATTTTATAAGTCGATTAATTTTCGTTTAACGATCGTTAAATTTTATTATACGAAAAAAAAAATACTAAAAATTTATAATCGAATTAACGATTAAAAAAATAATTAAAAAAATTAAAAAAAAAAATTTTAATTTTTTTAATCGAACGAAATAAATAAAAAACTAATTAAAAAACGTAATTAAAAACGTTTAAAAGAATTACGAAATAAAAATATATATAATAAAAAATTTAAATAAAATAAATATTATAATTTTATTGAAAACGACGAAAAAAATTACAAAAATTTTAACGATTAATTTTTTATTATTATCGTTGAAAAAACTAAGATTTTTATAGTTTTTATAATAAATAAAAAAAAAGCGATATAAAATTATTATTAAAACTACGAAAAAAAAATATAATTACAATTTTTAAATAATTATTTAAAACGTTTTAAAAAAAAAATCAATAATTTAATTATAAAAAAAGTTTTTAATTTCGTTTAATACGATTTTAATAAGTATATTAAAATTCGAATTTTTAATTCGAAATTAATTAGTAAAATTAAAAGTAAAATTATTAATATTTTCTATAAAAAATCGAAATTAGTAATTTAAAAATATAATAACGAAAAAAAAAAAAATTTTTACGTAATTTTCAATAATATAAAAAATTAATTAACGACTAATTATTATTTTAATATTTTTTTTAATTTAATTTTTAAGTAAAAAAATTAAAATATAATTTCGTAATATTATTTAAATTTATATTTAACTTACGATAAACTTTTAACGATTTATATTAATACGTTTATCGAAAAAAATTTACTATTTATATTTACTAAATACGATTATAATTATTTTAAAGTCTTTATATATAATTGTAAAAATAAAAATATATTAATAAATTACGTATTCTAAATATTATAAAAAAAAATTATTTATAATTATATCGATATACGATTTTTATTTTCTAATTACGATTATTAAAAAAAATTTCAACGTTATTAAAATACAAATTAATAATACGTTTATATTAATAAAAAAAAAAAAATTATTTTTAAAAAAAATAAATTTAATAAAATTAAATTTTTAATTAAATTTAAAAAAGTTTTAATACTAAAAATATTATTAATTTTTAATAAATGCATTTTAATTTAATTTAAAAATACAATTTAATTACGATAAAAAAATAAAAATAAAAAAATTAAATTAATAAATATTAAATTATTTAATTTTTAAATTAAATATTAAAAATAACGAATTAAAAAAGTTTATATTATTACAATTTATTAATTTAAAACAATTTTCGATTTATTTATTATTATTTAATATTAAAATTTAATAAATAAAAAATTAAAATAATAAATTAAAAACTTAAATCGAAAATTCAAATATATTATTTTCGATTTATTTACGACGAAATTTTTTATTTTTATCGATAGTTTATTTATAAACAATAAAAATTTTAATTTTTAAATTAAATACAAAATTATTCTAATAAATAAATATTAATTAAACGATAAAAAATTCGAGATTAAAAAAAATTTTATTTATTATAATTTTATTAAAAATAAACGCGTTATTAAAAACGTTTTAATTTTTGAAATATATAATATAATAAAAAAAAATCGATATAATAATTATAATCGAATTTACTATTAATATAATTATTTAATAATTCGATTTTTTTTAAAATCTCGATAATCGTTTATATAAATTTATATTCGTTATATAAATATTTAATTAAACTGAGAACGATTAAAAAAAAGCGTTTTATAATCGATATTATAATTTTTCATTAATCGTATAAACGTAAAAAATTGTAAAAAATTCGATAAATTAACGATTAAAATAATTTAATAAATATTATAATAAAATTAATATTTAATAAAACTTTAAAAAAGTTTCTAAATACGAATTATTTTAAAATTCGAATAAAAAAATAAATTAAAAAAAAAGAAAACAATAAAAATAACGTAAAGAATTAAAAAAAATTATTAAAAAAAAAAAAAAAAAAAAAAATATTTTTATATTATATTTCGAATTTTATAATTACTTGATTTATAAAATTAAAAAAAAAAAAATTTATTTCAATCTCGACGCTTATAACTTTCGACGAACTTCGAAAACAGCGCTAATCTACTAGCGTTATTTTTAAAGTTTAATCATATGATTTTTATATTAAAATATTAACGAGTTTTACGTATTAACGAACTACGATTAAAAAAAAAAAAAAAAACGCTTTTTTAAATAATTAAATTAAATTAGTTTTTATTACAAAGAAAGAACGACCAATATAAATACAATATTAATTTAGTAATCACGTGCGGCACTAGGCCAAATCGGGACTAGCGCCGTTTGCGCTAAAATTGAAATTATATTTTTTAATTTTTACGCGTTTATTAGATTTAGAACTTACAATCAATCAACGAATCATTTAATTTATTTGTTTATTTCGTTTTTAGCTTATTACTAGTAATAAATATCCTTGGTAATACTAATATAATATAATATATATTAAAATAAATATAAATTTTTAAAATTAAAAATAATTAAAATTATAAATAATATTATTAAAATATATATTAAAATAATAATATTATTATTATTAAAAATTTAATTTATTAATATTTAATTTTAATAAAAATTTTAAATTAAAAAATTATTATAATATAATTTTTATTATTAAAAATTATTTAAAAAAAATAATTTTTAATAAAATAATTTAAAAACAATTTAAATTATATTAAAATATATAAATAAAAATAATATTTATAATTAAATTTTTCTTTAAAAATTATATTTAAATTATAAATATTATAATAAAAATATTTAATATAATAATTAAATTAATTATAAAAATTTAATAATAAATTAAAATAAAATATTTTATTTTATTTATAAAAATATAAAAACGTATTTAATATATTAATATATATTAAACGTTTTTATAAATATTATAATTAATATTTAATTTTTTAATAAATTTAAAATTATTAATATTAATTTATTTAAATAATTTTAAAAATGTTTCTCTCGTTTCGAAAGAAAAAGTCCGTCCGCCGCCGACTCGCAAGCGAGCCAATCAGCGGACGGACTCTTTCTTTCGACACTCGATGCACATTTTGCTCCGCAGGCCTCGCAAGGGCGCTCCTGCGAAGGGCTTCAAAGTCTTCGACTTTAGTAATTTACTCTTATTTTAAGTTTCAAGTCAAAAGCTCTTAATTTGAGCGTTTTATAAGCATTTGAAGTTAGTATAGTTATTGAGGTAAAGTTCTAGATTCTGCCGGCGGTGAAGCCGATAAGCTGATAAGCCCCTTAGTGCCTAAGGCAGAAACGCACTACCTGCGGAGCCTCATATTACCAAGAGGACACCTCTTGGGACCCCCGTCTCTTATATTTAGTTCCTACGATCGATTTAATCAATTTAGATTACTTTATTTAGTATATAATTCCAGGGGGAGACCCCCTGGGACCCCCTCTTTAGAGCTGCGCAGCTGGATTAGAGAGTGTTTTACAGCTAGAAGCCTTGGTGCCTAAGGCAAAAACGCACTTCTAGTAGAGCCTCACACCAAAGGGACACCCCCTGGGACCCCCGCCTCTTTTATTAAGTTACTACGATCAATCTAATCGATTTGGATTACTTTTCTTAGTATATAATTCCAGGGGGAGACCCCCTGGGACCCCCCTTGAAAGCTGCGCAGCTATAGAGATATCCAGCACTTAAGTGGGTGCCTTAATGCCTAAGGCAGAAGCGCACTTGGAAGAGTTTTGCGGTCGCGATTTTTGCTGAGTGCGATTATATTCTATTGATTTGCGCAACAACGGATTAATAGAATCGCTTGAAACTTGGAATCTGATTGTATTTAATTGAGTTTCAATTTATTTACAAGTCTTATGAGATTTGGATTAATTAATAAGTTATAATTATAATCGTATATTGATGGAAGTTTTGGTGTTCTTCATCGGATCGGCTGCATATTAGTCCGAAGTCACGAGACTGCGGATTTCTTAAGTGAACCAATCAAATCGCTGCATTTGGGCACCTCAGTTAAATTTGAGCAAAATCGCCCATAGTTGAGATGACTCGTGCCACGTGAATAACACGTGATTTAATAAAAGTTGACATTAGTCCTCATGGCGAACGGCCAATAATAATTTTTATTATTTTTAATAATTATATATTTAATTTAAAAATTAATATTATTTTTTTTTATATATATAATATTAATATTTTTTATAATAAACGATTTTATTTAAATATAATAATTTAATTAATTTATTAAAAAAAATACGTAATATATAATAAATATTAAAATTTTAATTATATTACGTTTATAATTATAATTTATTAATTAATTTAAATAAATTAAAATTTAATTAAATATTATTAAATTTTAAATTTTAAATAATTTTATTAATTTATTATTATATAAATTAATAAAATATAATTATATTTAAATAAAATTATAATTATAAAAATTTTAAATACATTTTTATTTTAAATATTAAAATTAATAATTGTTTTTTAATAAAAAATATTAAAACTTTTTAAATATATTTTTATTTTAAATATTAAATATTTTTATAATTATATATTAAATAAAATAATTAAAAATAATTAAATTAATCGTAATAATTTAATATAAAATTTTATAAAAAGTACGTTTTTATTTAAAAGATTAAAATATTTAAATATTAAATATTTTTATAATTATATAATTTTTAAAAAAAAAATATTTTTAAATTTATTTTTTTTAAAATTATATATTAAATAAAATAATTTAAATTAATTAAATCGATTATAATAATTAAATATAAAAACGAATATTTTAAAAAATATTTTTTAATATAAAATTTTATTAAAAAAAAAATTTTATTTTAAATTAAAAAATTTTAATTTAAAATTTAAAATAAAAATAAATTATTAAAATTAAAAATTTTATAATTTTTTATAAAAACGTTTTTAAAAAATTTATAAAAAAAAATATATATTAAAAAAAAAAAACTCGTTCGTTATTAATTTATTTAACGAATTATTAAACGAGTTTTTTTTTTTAAAAAAAAAATATTTTAATTATTTTAATATTTATTTTTTAATTTTATATTTATATTATTTAATTATATAAATAAATAAAATATAATTATTAATATTATAATATTAATTTAATATAAAAAAATTATATTTAAAAATTTTAAAAATTATAAATATTATTTAAAATATTAATTATTTAATATATTTTTTAATTTTATTTTTAATATATTTATAATTATATTATTATTATTATTTATAAATATAATTTATAATTATTATAAATTTATAATATAATAATTATTTTATTAAATATATATTTAATTTTTAATAAACGAAAAATATAATATTTTATATTTTTATAATAATTATAATTTAATTTAAAATTTTATTATTAATAATTAAATTTTTAAATTTAAATTTATTTAATTAATATAAAAAAAATTAATTTTAATTTTTTATTATTAATTAATTTAATAATATAAATATTATAAATTTAAATAAAATAATATATTTAATAAATTTAATTAAATATAAAAATATTATATTTATTATAATATTTATTTAATTTTAATAAAAAAAATTTTAAATATAATTAAATTAATTTAAATTAAAAAATTTAATTTAAAATATAATTATTAAAATTTAATTAAATTTAAAATTATATTAATATATTTTATATTAAAATTTTATAATAATATACTTTAATACGCGTTTAATAAAATTAATTAAAACTTTTAAAATAAAATTTTATAATATAAAAAATTATATATATTAAATTTTAAGTAATTTAATTTTAAATTTATTACGTATTATATATTTATAAATTTTAAAATATTTAATCGTTTAAAACTCGTTTAAAAGACTTGAAGCGTTTAAAGCGTTTAAAAGAATAAGCTATTATCTGATTGGTCTGGCTAAACGGCTTTAGTCTGAGCCCAGACTAATCGCAATTTAATAGGCTCGGCAGACGGCGTTCCAGACTGGAGCTAACCAGACAGGGAATGGCGCGTCGGCCCGATTACTATCGAATCTCCGGTCAAATTGAAATTTGCCGATGAGTACTAAAACCACTCGAAAGTCTAACAGGCAGGTCATTGCCAATAAATTCTGTCCAACTTGCCCACATCAATTGAGAGAGAATGTCGTCCCTCCACACGCCGCAAATGTATACAATACCGTCTAAAGAATCATTTCTCGTAGCCGCTAGTCCTGAAATAGCCGCAAGGCAATCAGTAGGGAATGTGAGATCACACATGTTGAATTCTTCCACCAAATCCATCTATGAACCACTGGTACTAGATTTAGGCTTGCCCAAGAAGTTCTGCTTCTGTCACTAGCAATTGTGCATTCGTAGCACTCTTGAGATGTGCATCCCCAGGCCATCTCCTGTGCTGCAAAGAACAGCGTACGAGGTGCCAACAATCGCTCTTGGAGAACCCACCCTCGAGCTGATAGCTTACTGGTGATCCTTCTCGTGTTGTGTGCAATCTCAGTTGTCGAGCTCTCTGGTTGCAGTCGGAAATGTACCTTGACATTCTTGTCATCGTTTGCTAGGCATGTTATCGTCCAAGTCTCGGGCTAGGAATAAGAAAGCCACTTGAACTGTCTGTAGCTGCTCCGGCTGCAATGGTGATATAGGAGTTTCGAAATACATCGCACATCATCTCTGCTTCTTGTGCCCAATCTTCTAATGAGGCTTGGATGATGCACAAGGCGTCAATCCAAAGAAATGATATTCCTAGAGCTCTAGTGACAAGAATAGCGTCCTTGAAAATTTGAGGAAGTGTCTCGAAGGGCAAACTCTTTGTGTGGGACTCTAAGGAAGCTTCTTTTGCTACTAGATTCGGGCGATCGCACCATGGGCGACTCAGACATGCATAGCGAGCGGGTTCCCCATGGCTGATACGCAACACTGGATTTGTATCTTCAGATCCGACGTGAATGACACGTGTGGGGAGAGGTGTCAAATCCATGGTTGACATTGTGGATGCGATCCCAAGACAGCTGCACAATCTTCGAGCCATTAAGAAGCGAGATGGAAATGATCCTTTGATAATGGATCTGCAGATACTGTTGTCGCTGGTCCTATGATCGGCCAAATGGTAGCCTCATCTGGAGCAACAAATCAGCATAGATAAAATAGAGACATAAAGTAGAGAAGGAAAACACTGGCTGATGGCCGTTCGAGATACTTACTGATATGAGCATAGAAGTCGATAAGAGCGCTGTTATAGTCGACTGTATAACGAACACTCATTGGCTCATCATACCTCTTTAGAAAATAGGCTGCCATCCATGACTTTCCCGCCAATCTTGTGCGTACCATTTGCGCCCTTCACGGAGCATTGTACAAGCCGCGCATCCTTCTAGAGCAGACTTTTCAATTTTCTTCCCATCGAGATGGAATATCCTAGCCTCGCCCCAACTCCAGTTAAGACCCTTGCAAGTGTTGCATGGAGCAGATCCTCCTGCCACTTGAAGGCTTTTTTCAGAAATTGTGCCTTGAGAAATGGAGAGACCATGAGATGGTGAGGTACAGCGAACAAAGAAGGGGAACTGGGTATGCTTCAAAAGCGCTACAAAGGTTGCCTCCAGATCAGCAGGAAGAATTGACGACGGACAAGGATTCTCGCAGCGTTGCTCCGCGGCTGCAATTGGACGGAGAATAGTGCAGGGTGCCCTTCCCATTGCGCCCACCGAAGAAACACTCGCAACGAGACTGCCGAATGGCAACGAAAGGGCTGGTCAACAAAACTTCGAGGAGAGGAAATCGCAGCACATAAACTATGTGCTCTAAGGATCGAGGGGAGAGAAGTAGCGAGGTGCAAGACAAGGCAAGAGAACGTGACTCTAACTTTGACCAATCACGACTTCCTCTCTGACGAAGAAGGAACCATACACAATTAGATTTCCCACACTCAGAAACGCATCTTATTGGTGTTCAGCTGATGTGCTTGATCCAGAACCCCGTTTTCGGCCTCCAAATTTGCGGCTGACATATCCAGTTCGAACAACTCATCGACACACAACATAAGAACGAGGTTGCTGCCAACCAATCATAATACCCTCTCTAACAGAGAGTACACCACCCACAACCATATTTCCAACTCTCAAAGACGCATGCCATTGGTTCTCTACCGGAGAACGGAAAACAGGAAACAAACGCGCTCCCAGTCACTTACGACAGGAATAAACACTTACCCGATGACGAAGCCAGATACAACAGAGGATTTACAATGCATTTCTGGATTTCCGACCCTCAAGAACGCATACTATTGGTGTTCCTGCAAGGCTGTCTTTCCAGTTGTATTGCCAGCCTTGGCCTCCAAACTCGTGGCTTCGTCCCCAAACCCCGAAGCAACGCACAAAATGTCTACCAATAACAACGCCAGACATGGCAGAAGAGGCACCACCCCACAGAGAAGACACCACTCACAACCAGATTTTCAACTCTCAAAATCACATCCTATTCGTGAGAATGCACCCACACTTTTTTTTTGCGACAGCAGGTCGGCCTCCAAATTTGCGGCTGAAGTGTTACACTTTTCCTCATCAGGCTGCATCAGCAAACAAACGATACTGCAACGAACCAATCACAGCACCGTAAACAGTAAAGAAAGCACCGCCCACAACCAGATTTCAAACCCTCGGAAATGGATACTATTGGTCTGGCAGCCCGTCCTAATTAGAGCATCTGTGTTTTCGGCCTCCAAACTCGTGACACGCATCAAACTTGAACTAATCACAACACCAAATACCCCCCAAGACGCACACGTATCTGCTAAATTTCGCACACCCAAAACTGAAACAATTCCACTCAGGGTTCGCATTTTTAACTTTACAACAGGCACGGCCTCCAAATCCTGAAGTATTATAACTTCAAGCTCTGGCGACAGCTATCACGACTAAGTCGCGATAAACAAGTACTTTTTGCTGAAGAACGACGATATGCTGGGAAGAAGTAAATACCGCCACTTGACTTTCGATTGAGATTACTTAGTAAGAGGGTGTTATAAATCAGAATGGAACGAATGGGGTTACTGTGTGTTGAATAGCAACGGAACATGCACTAGCACACAACATCAATAAAATTTTCTAGCAATACATTGTAAGCATAGAAGACGACATACACGAGTGCTGCAGATAGGACAGGACAGGAAAGCTTTGAAAAGCCATATCAAACTGGTCTTTCAAATTTTTATTTGTATTTTCATCTCTGAACACGGAACTTGATTTACTGCACATCAATCACTCCCTTTCGAACAGACGCCAAATAAAAGATCCCAAGGTGTTGATCAGGACGAGAAATTCGGAAACATCAAACAGGAATATCAAGCATGATGAAGAACACGAACGGCAGTGAAAGATGTTGGAACGCATGAAGAACCCTTTTGTAAACCAGGTTTCGCGGATACGGCCCGAGCCGACCGGAAGCACGAAGTTTGGTTTCAAGGTTGGTTTCAAGGTAAGGCATTGGTTGACAAGGAATGCCTGCATTGCAGATGTGAACATTCCTGTCAACATTCCACACGAGAAGGAATGAATGATTGCATTCCAATGAAAAAGCATATTAATTGAAGACAAGAAGCACTTGCTCGTGACAATACCTGTTCAAGATCTGAGGTCAAAACAAACAAGCATTGATGAAAGTGCCTCGACATAACGGATCACAAACATCACGGTGCAACAGGAAAAGCCAGGTTATTTTTCACCTCCATGCATTCAACCACTCATCTACCATCCTATCTACAATTTAGAAAGGAAAAAGCAATTTTCAACTCCATCGACCACCAGACAACATCACCCTCAACCAAGTCCCATCCAATCCCCTCCTTAAAGTCAGGCATCAACCATACCCAAGAGTGCAGGACGCACAGACCAAGAAAGAAATTTTCAGAGCAAAGGAACTCGAGTAGTGTGTCCGAAGACGACAAGAAGAGAGCGATCGCAAGGCATGAAGAAACGAATCCACGAAAACTATCCATCATTATGCAACTCCATCATCCAGATCCACCAATAAACAATTTGTAATTTCCTTGCACTAAGTGCACCAGACGATGAGGCCAGAGTTCTTTCCATTCCATTTTTCTACTGTTGTATGTTCGCATCTTCCGCCATCAAATCACCATGCACCATGTAAGGACAATGAATGAGTGAGAGAGGAAAATGCTTTACAGACGAGAACCATGGATGGTCTTCATGTCGACGGCGAGCTCACGGCCTTGGTCGGAGATGACGAGAACTCGGACGGAGCCACGGCCAGACTCGAAAGCCTTGGTCAAGCGACCCCAGAGGTCGGATTGATCGATGACAGGGAGGTTTTGCTTGACATCACCGGTCTCGGTCATGGCGACGACTATGGTGGGTTAGAGGATGAATTGAATGTGGGAAGGGAGTATTGAACTTACTAACGCCATCCTGGAGATCAAGGACTCGGTATTGCTTGAAGACAGGGCCGAGCATGGTCTGGACAACAACACTTGGGCTTGGGTTGGAGATGAACGAGGACTCTTCATGCAATTGCTTGGTGAAGAGGTCGACACCCAGGTATCGGTGTTGGCCAGTGGCAGCGGAGGTGGTGATACGGATAACTTGGCAAGGACGACCTTGGAGGATCAAGAGATCGCCGAGACGGATGTGGTGAGTGGGGATGGTGACGGTGTTGGGGGTGTAGGCTGGTTCGGCGGCGGACGCGCGAGCAGGAGCCTCGGAGCGTGGGCCAGCGCCTATGGTTATGTCAATCTCTTCCCGATCAACGTCATGATGATGGTGATGATGATGATGACGCCCAAGCACCTTGTCAGCGGCACGATGAAGTCCGTGACGGAAGGAGTGGTAGTTACCTAGCACCTTTAGGTTGGAGGGTGTGCTGTGTGAATTGATGAGATCGACTTACCATCTTCATCATAGTAACCCATCTTGCTTTTGGGGAGACGAGGAGGATCTACGGTCTCGGAAGAGACGCGAACTTCTTCACGGATAGGTTGTGTTGGGTAACGAGGAGCGTCGACGGTCTCTTCAGTGAAGCGGACCTGTTCTCGGACTGTGTCGCGGGGGGAGGGAGGGTCAACAGTGGAACTGCTAACACGAACTTCTTCGCGGTATGAAGGTTGGAAGCGAGGAGGGTCAACAGTAGAACCGCTGACACGAATCTCCTTACGGTAGTCTGATTGAGGACGGGAAGGAGGGTCGATGGTGGTACCGCCGACACGAACTTCTTCGCGGTATGAAGGTTGGAAGCGAGGGGGGTCTACAGTGGTACCGGTGGCTCTGAACTCCTCACGGTAGCTTGGCTGGACACGGGATCGGTATTCACGCTCGACGATATCGATCTCAGTATCTTCGTATTGTCGGCGTTGAGGACGAGCAGCTTCGATGTCAACGTTGTAGGTGGTCTTGTAGTTGCGTCGGTGGTTGGGAACTTCGAAGTCGACGTGGGTAGATGTTTGTTGTTGTTGTTGTGTTTGGGATGTGGTAGGTCTAAAGAGAAGAGAAGTTAGACGACTGCAGGTTGAAGAAATGTGTCGGTGTGACCCGGCGGGTTACTGTGTCAACAAACTAAAAGGAAAGGAGTGGAAAAGTCGAATCAAGCTCCCCTGTCTGAATCAGGCGCTTGGACGCGTAATTTGACCCTTTCTGAGGATTGGCCAGGAGGCTGGGGGGACACAAAGCCACACGAAAACAATCGGTGCAGATTCGTTGGGGGCTTGTGAGTGGGAGAGGAGCCGTAGCATAGCGGACAGATCGACGCTGAAGGCAAAAATACGCTTGCGGATGCTGAACACGCTCCAAACATTTAGTAAAAGACGCTCTCACGTACCTTCTTTCGTCGCGGATGTAGATGTCTTCTCTGCGGCTCGGACGGTGGTGACGCTCCTCTTCGCGGGTGATGTGGACTACCTCTTCGCCCTGGAATCGGTTGTCTTGAGGAGGAGGGAGGTTGACTGTTGTCTGCGAAGCGTATTGACCTTCCCGTCCGACGCGCGATGGGATATGGGGAAGCTTGATTTCACCCTCGACGTGAGTCTGGGTGATCGTCTGCTGCTCGTCGCTCCGGTACGACGATGGAAAAACGCTGAAGGGGATCGGTACTCGGGCGTCAAAGTCCAGATTGACGACCTTTCAGGGCGAGAACTCTTCTCGAATGCCTTTCGACGTGCCGAAAGGAAGACAAGAAGGGGTCTCTTGCTTCTATTGAAAGAAGGTGAGGGAAGAAAGCGTGCGGGCGCTTCTTGACTCGATCTTTCAGGTTGAAGTAATAGAAAGGTGGTTTGATGTTGTGGTGTTGGGGTTGGGAATTTGTGATGGTGAAGATGGGAAGAATTGAGTGTGAAGGAGGAAGAGAGGGGATTGGACTTTTGGGCGAGCGCCTGCAAGAAATAAGCGGTGGCTTGTTGACGTCCCCTGTAGGCTTTGTTTACATTTGAGTGGAGCTAAAATCATCTAAAATCGTCTGTGCCCCCACTACGGGGCTGGCAGAATTTACGCGTATCATTGGTCAGAAAATGGTACGCGAGCCTGAAACGCGATTGGGGGATTTGCTAATATTGGTAATTCATTAGGGCAAGATCGAATGCGGAGGTGATATTATCTCATTTGGCCTGAGGTGTGCTTCGTTCGTGTTCGGCCGTTGGGGCGGAGATGATGTGGTTGATGCTCCAAGATTGAGCTCGAGCTGGCGTGGAACTCGAGATGCAACAGCGAAGACCACCCACCACCTTCAAAGCTCCCAACCTCCCCTGGAGAAGCTGTGTCGGGTCGGGAACACAAGAAACATGTCGCACTTGCAATGGAGTGGAAGCTTACCTTCACCGAGTACATCAATTGACCTGCATGCCTCCCGATTTGAGAGTCCAGGCCATTCAACAGCGCCTCACCGACCTCTGACATTTTCTAGAGCTCGAAACACAACCAATCTCTCTGCCCCCTCCACCAGCTTCAATCGACTCACAACCGGGCATTCCCCGACCTCCATTCACAGAATACGATTCACGAAGCTACACGAGCTCTATGGGCAAGCAACCTTGAATATGCAGACTCGAAGCTGCACCACCAGCATGATACATGCATCAAAACATGCACGACTCTCCAGCCTCATTAGCGATCGGCAAATTCGTGTGGAGAAGCTCCCTGGACACTCGAGAAACTTTCAGCCCGCCCGGGAGACCTGATGGCACCTCCCTGGTCCACCATGCAGATTCCTGTCGTGGAAGGAGCGGATTGGACACTGTCTCCCGTGCGGCCCTTTTCTATTGAATGAGGTGCCGATGTTGCATGTGATAGGAAGTCAATTCGCTTCATGATTCCCCAACCTCCTTCATAATTCACAATTGTGAGGCAGATGAGGGCGTGTCGACATCGTCTGCGAAAAGGAAAGAAAAGACGGCTTCACGAACTGCAACCTTGGAATTGACGCCGAGATCACGTAATGACAAGCTGTTGCAAGCTGCGGTGAAAAGGGGTAAGAGGCGTTCGTTACCATGGAGATATCGTTTTCACTGCGGAACCCGCGGACGTGTGTCTGTCGACGACTAGGGTGCAGCGACTTGGCATTCGGCTTTCTCCACGGCATCACGAGATTTCGTGTCTGAGCCGAACTCCGAGGTTGTTGACAAGGGGAAAGTCAACATCAACAATGGTCTCAGCGAGGGGAGGCTTGTGAGGGCAGCGACGAGCTCAAGTGAACTTTGAAGACCGTCGAGTGGACGAGGGATTGCGATTGAGCAGCATCAAGTGATGCCGCGAACTGATCGTGTTCAATATTTGCTTTTTCAAGTCCCGGACACTTTCTGCAGGGGTTGAGCAATCTGAACTGAAGTTGAGGCATGCGCACTCGCAATCCAAACTTCAAATAGTGAAGCATGCGAAAAATTGCAGAGCCCTTTGCAATGTCGAACACCGGGTGGAATTGAAGTTTCTTGATCAGTTCTCAAATCGCCTTGTCGAACCTAAAGCCGGGATTGCAGGGATTAGTTCGGGGTGTTCAAAGGCTGGAGTTGAAAGAAACCTGCAGCTTCTAGAGAGGCCAAGCATGCCAATGACCCTATGCAGCATGACAATTGAATGATTGGGGTTCTAGGTAGTCCTTGAGTAGTTACGGTCTAATGATTCATCCGAGTTGCTTTTTTGGTCTGAAGCCGTTGCGGGGATTGAATGAGGGCAGAGATCGAGCATCTGACTTCTTGTTGAGGGATCGGAAGAGCCAGAGGATGGGGACTTTGGAAGGGTCGTTGAGTGTACTTTATATAAACTGGCGCACCTGTCCTTCAAGTGGCATTCTGAGTCGCTGTTCTGATTAAGTTGGACTGTGGCAGGAAGTGCTCATCCAGTCTTTAGCATCTACTCCCAAAACGCCCCAACAGCAAACAAAGCAATGTCTGCAGAGCTCGACAAAGTATAGTACATTCATAAACATTCCTCTCCTTCTCTCACCAGACCCGTTACACGCCATTAGTCTCCAGTGAGATCAATAAGCTTAACCTCTTCCGCATTTCTTGGCTTCTTCCTCTCACTGAAAGTGCGGTCCTCATTTGCTCGTTCTCGTTTGATTCTCGCACCTTGGCTTGAGCCGGATTGCTGGAAAGCATTAGCAAAAGTATGTCAGCTACAATGTACTGAAAAGGTTGGTACATTGGTCGACGTCGATGATTTCGAGCAGCTGTTGAGATGCATTACATACCGTAAGATTCCGCGCAAACGCTAATACTTCGCGCTTTTGCTCCTCACCAAGGTTGGTAAGGTCAAGGTCATTGGCTTCTGACGCTTCAAGTGCGAGCTCCTCCGGTTCCGGGCTTCGCTCGATGACAAGAAGCTCCTTCAAAGCCTCTGTCAGACATTGGTTAGTGAAGAGAACAGTGTCATAGATGGATTGGAGTCATATCGATTGCCCATGGCATTCGGGACATCCAGATTTTGTAAAGGCTTGCAACATGGGATAATGTGTACTTACGCTTCGACCTGTACTTGAACGTAAAGCATGCGATTGGGTGCTCGTCCATTCTGCTTCCGCTCCGTTTTGTCTTAGGTACTCTGATCTGCTTTGCATCACCAAGTCTAACACTGTCAGCAGACGCCGTGAAATAGGTAGCGTTTCCAATAGCCACAGGTTCGGTAAGGTTCGGTAAGGTTAGCCAACCGTTGCAATGGGTGTTGACAAACTCCAGACAAGGCCGGAACAATGAGAAGCTAAATAGCCATAAAGGTGGAAGACTTACGAAATGCCATGATATTTCGGCTCCTTTCAAGGCTTTCTCGTGTACTTCCACTGTCGAGGGCTCAGGGGTATTTTTACTGTTCTTCCAAGCAACCTTCTCCCCTTGCTTCATTCGCCATAACTTGACTTCAATGCTTCCAACCTTGGCCATGCGGTCCATGTCTCTCTCGACTCTCGTGTACGCGTCGTCATCCAACGCTATACACATCAGTTAAGACCCATCTAATAAAGTACTTTAACTTACTAGTTTCGATTTTCGAGAATCGGAACGGTCGCAGTTTTCCTTGTTTGGTCTTCCCATCTGCTGTCGTGACCCCTGTCACGAAGAATTCGTGGAAATGGTAATGTTCCTCGTACCACTTCCTAGGCAACGCCTTCGACACGAGTCTACTTCCATCTACGTAGAACTGAAAACCAAGCATATCGCAATCAAACTCGTGCGGGCGTTGCACAATGTATTTAATCCCGAATTCCTGATCTGCCACAGACTCGATATAGCTGCATGTCGCTTTGGTTGTCCCGGGGTCTTCTTCGTCTTCAAACTCCTCAAGAGCGATACCACCTGCGACGACGACAACTTCGATTCCGGGGAGGTCTGCAAGTATTGCCATCTTATTGCGTGGTAGGGTACGGTTACAGCGTAGTGTCAATGGACGCACCCTTATACTCCTGTATGACCAATGTTATTAGTAGCAGTCCTTGGTATAAAAGACCAAGGGTAGACTGATTAAAGCAAAGTTTCTACAGGTTCTAGTAAACATTTATTTCTATAGCTCTCTGCTCCAGGTGTGCGCCTAACGCTGGGCAAGGCTGAAAAAAGCAAAGCCGACATGACATTGATACAAGAACCGAATCGTTAGCGAAAAGAAACATACCAATACAAGGTTAGGGGTGGATTTGCCTCGGAAGACTTTTAGGATGTAATTCGAGACGGGGCTGTCGAGTTGTACAACTTGGTGACAAGGCTGTAACTCTTGAGAAGGAGCGACGCGACGGACGCGTCGAATCGAGACTAGCGTGAATTCTCAAATGCACAACCAATGTCTTCAACATCAGTCTTTGCAACACCCACTGCGATTTTGACAGTTTCCTCACCAATTACACTCGGCAACGCTTTTTCCCCCCCTCAATCCTTACGTATCCTTGCCGTCCTCTCTAGTTTGTTTTGATATCGAACTCAACACAGCCTTGAATGCTCATACGAACGACTACGACTACGATCCCTCAATTCCTCCCCCCTGGCTATCAAGTCATCTGCGAATACCACAAGAATGTCTGCAAACCTACCAAACGCTTCTGAGAGCGATCAAAACCCTGGAGAACGAACATTTACATGCTTTCCGAAGCTCCCACGAGAGATACGACTTATGATTTGGGAAGCTGCCTTACCTGGTCCAAGAATTGTCCGTATCAGACACAGGTCCCTGCGAAAGACGATTGGGCAGTGGGAGCAAGAGAATGATGCAATATGGCCTGTATTAAGCGGCAAGATTGTGCCCAGACCCGCGGATCATACAGTTGAGCAAATGTATATACCGGACAGGCGGGATTCGAGCAACTGGCACGCCTCCGCGAGAGCTCAAGTACGAGATCGCTTGTACGACTTCGGTTATGGGTTTGACGAAGCAAAGGAGTTCGGAAGAGCGCATCTGCAGGGGTTGACATCAGACATATCAACGCCTCAGAATCTATTGGCATGCAGAGAGGCCTCTGAAGTAGTTGCAAAGCATTATACTAGAGCATTTGCATGCCCTCTTTCCATACCCCAAACGTATTTCAATTTCGACTTGGATACCCTTTATTTGCGCTACGACACCTTCAACGGAATTTACAAACAGCCAGTCACGTCCCCATCTACATGGTCCAATGCTGTGAGGATGGTTGAGGCTCTTTATGCCGGTTTCGGAATCGAAGATACCGATAACGTTCGAAAAGTGCGACGACTGGCAATTTTGCTAGATGAGGATGAGGACGAAGAACTCTGGAAATACCGGGTTGTGAGACGCCTACTCCGCATATTTCCATGTCTCCAGACGCTCTATCTGGTCATAAACCATCTTGTCTACGGATCGGAGGATGATATTCATCCCGCAGACTCATCTTCCTTGGCGCTCATTGAACCCGTCGACGTTGCGGTAGCCGTCAATACTTGGGTAACATACGATCCTTCAGGCGAAACCGATCGAGACAATGTTCGACTACCTAATATACCTCGATTCGATGAGGACTTCCCCGACTACCACGTTGATATGGATGAGCTGAAGCAGTGGAATCAGGAAGACCATAAGGCTGGCAAGGACTGGGTGATACCGAAGATTGAGTTTAAGTTCATCGCTGACGAGTTTCCCATGAGGTTGTTAGAAGCTTCCAAAAGGCTCTGCGAGGCAAGGATTAAAGGCAACCTCCTAGCCCGTAACGCCGAGGAACTCGAAAAGGAGAAATTATGTGGATGCAGCAAACATGATGGATGAATGAATTGAACTCGAGAATGATCCTTAGGCTGTTCCGTTCTTGTATAGGTTGTGCAAGCAGTCGATGATCTCTTCAGGTTCTCAAACTCGGCTCGTCATTTTCCAATCCACGAGAAATGCATTATATTGCAAATTTCAGTCCGGTCAACCTACTTCTCATATCTTGGAGATCACTGACAGGATGGAAAGCGCACGGTGTGCTTTTGGACTCCTGACAACGCATTCTGTTCTGCTTGTCAGAAATGCACTTCAAGTTCAGGCCTGATTCTTTTGTATCAACACAGATTTGTCAGATTTTCGTCTTATATGTTGTCAATATTCTCATACCTTGCAGCTTGACAACACTTCTCGACATCACAAATATTTCTAGTGCATGAGGTGGCTTCAAGTCTCGACAAAAAAACATAATTGAAAGAAACGGCACAGGCTACAGACACTTGAACCAGGAGTTCCGGGCGGAGATTGATCGAGCAAGAGGATACAGAAGTCGAACAGATTGAGAACGACGAGACTGATGAAGAGGATGTGGAAAACTGATGAGTCATCGCTGACCTCAGTTTCAAGAATTGGAAAACATTACAGTAGGACGAGGCCATGACATGGCCATCCGGACTTCGCCTCTTTACTGCGACAAGGGAGACCCACTTCCAGTCTCCCAACCTCTTTTTGCCAACACTCTGACTTAATTGTCACCTTCGCCGAGCAACGCTCTGCTTTCAGTTACTCTGCATCAGTTTTTCGCAGACCTACCGAAAAACACGATTCTCTAAATCGAAACAGGGTTCTTCACTCGATCGAGCTCGAGCTGCAAAGGCAGCTCAATATCTACGAGGAGAAAATCTTTGGGATGTTTTAGTCGAACATCATATCATTCTCGAATATGCCTTGGACGACGACCTGTCTGGGGAACCGAAGTTTACATGCTTCACGAATCTTCCTCTAGACATACGTCTGATGATTTGGCGAGCTGCGTCGCCCCCTTGAATCGTGCCACTCGAACAAAAATGTCTAGGCAATTGTCGCAAAACGATTGGCGAATGGGAGGATGAAAACAATGCCATCTGGCCAGTGTTTGATGGTGTTGTCGTGCCGAAGGCACCAGATGGCGAATTTTTTCTTCACTTGGCAGACGATGGTTTTAAGGACATAGATGAAGATCCCGACGACGAAAAGGAGTCTGATCGCGCTTTCTTGCGGAACGGGTTGAGGTCAAAATATGTTATAGAAGGTGTAGCGTGTTCAGGGAGGCTGAGTTCGTCTATTGAAAATACCCTCTGGTAGAACATCTGGGCCAAGTGCCTCTTCCTCTCACTATTCTTGCCTGCCGGGAGGCGCATTGGGCTGTTACTCAGTTCCCTAACCCATTTGGCTGCTCTCTATCGAACGCCGGGACACACTTCAACTTTGAGTCGGATACCCTCTTCCTTCGCTACAGCAAATATGGCCCCACGCGTCGGTTCCATTCGGTTACAACTCTTTTCTCAGACCTTTAGGGCGAATTTCGAATTGAAGACTCCAAAAGCGTTCGGAGAGTGAAGAAGTTGGCTCTCTATCTGCAGGAGCTCCCTAAAAGGATATCGTATCCTGAGTGGATAGCAGAACTCCTAAGACTATTTTCTTCCGTCGAAGAATTGACCTTGGTTTGAAATGGATTCCGACGAGAGATCTTTTCTGGTCACGGCACTCTGGAATCCCAGAAGACGTATCATCACTCGTTTTCGCAGACCCTGACCCTCAGTCCCCTGTAGGTATTTGGATGTCCTGAAAAAGCGGGGGAATTACAATCCAGCAGCAGAACCAGATCGACCTAGGATCCAGATGCCTGGGTCTCCGGGCAACTCCGTCGACTTTCTACTTCCGAGTATCGATATGCAAGAGCTGAAGCGTTTGCATCGCGAGGGTTAGGAGGCTGGCAAAAGTTGGAGGATTCTAAGAGTTCATTTTAAGGACATCGTGGCTAGAGATATTGAGAAGAAGTTGAAAGAGGCTGAGGAGTCTTGTCGACAAAGAATCGAATGAGTGCTCAAACGACGCGATGCAGAAGTTGAAGGGAAGAAATAGTTGCGGTAGCAATGGTCATGATTGTCTTCTGGCTTGAGTTCGACGAATAACTAGAATGTCGGAACTGCCATGCATTCCGCATATTCCTACGGATTTATTTGGCTTTTTCCTTGGAGTTATCGATGCAAGTATGGTCACACAGGAGCATCTTTACCGAGGAGGCGTCAATCTGTCTACGAGCACTCTTTTGACCACTTCCCAAATCACAGAACATCATTATCCACCTCATTCTCCACCTCATTCTCCACCCCATTCTCATACTGTCTGCTCTGTGAAAACAATTGTTCTCGGGGTCTGAACATGAATAAGAAAGCATCATGTGGGGCAAGGGGCTTTAGCTTCCAAGCTAAAATAGTCGCTGCTTGAGACGCGTTCCGTGACGCGTCGACTCCCTGAGATCCTCTTCTCTTCGAAGCAAACCAGTGAAAGAGTCCAACACTGTACAAGGTAAGTTGTCAGTTGTATTCGACGTCGCATCTACTGTGCTTACTATTATTTATAGAAGGGTATCGTCTGGCTACAGTTCGAAACAACTCATCTCCTCGAGGAAGCTCGAGAGATTGCAAGACTTTCGTGACTGATCAAGTCAACTCGATCGAATCCCTAACTACGCCTTATTGTATCATCGAAACGACCGCGGAGTCGATCTTCTTACCGGATATTTGGAAGCTCTACGGCCCTCATACTAATCTCAAATGCTCTTCGAAACCCGCTCCCAATTACCGCCCACGATGCGCTCCAAATTTAACCATGTCTTCCGTCGTTCCAGCAGAGGAGCGGAGCTTCACGCTCTTCCCGCAGCTGCCAAAAGAGATACGTTCGATGATTTGGGAGGCTGCGTTGCCGGGACCAAGAATTATTCCTATCAAACAAAGGCCACTCGCGAAGACGATTTGAGAGTGAGAAGACGAGAACAATGCCATATGACCAGTACTGGATGGCGTCATTGTGCCCAAACCGGCAGATGGCAGTGGTCTGCAAGAGAGGCTCGGTCGCTTCGAGTTGATCCAATAGGTTGACATGGCAGAGCAACAACGTGTCCATGCCCGGAACAACGTGAGGCTCCGTTTAGATGTTGCTGCTGACGAGAGGGGTGATGAGGAAGATGAGGACGATTTGGAACATCATTGGGACCGGAGGCCTGCGATTATAGGACAGCTCCTCTAATAGGATAGGAATCAGCAACATCGTTACAAAAGCCTCCACTTGCCTATCGAGATACATGTCGAGAAGCCTTCGAGGTAGTTACAAGGAAGTACACCAAAGCATTCGCGAGCCCTCACTCGAGCTCCGAAATATACTTCGATTTTGAACTGGATACCCTATATCTGCGATATGATGACATCATCCGCGAAGACAAGACGGTTCTGAATATGCCGTCCAGCATGGTTTTGCACATGCCGAAGGAGCATATGACAGATGTGTTCCGCGCCTTCCAAGGTGGGTTTCGCCTAGGAGACACTCACAACGTGTGAAAGATCCAAAAGTTGGCACTTCTAGTGGACCTTATTGATTTGATGGAAGGCCCATTGTATCAAGCCGTGGAAGGTATCCTCTGACACTTCCCTTGCCTCAGGGAACTCATTCTGGTGGTCAACAATATTAAATACGAGGACCATCCGAAACACGTAACTACCTTTGACTTCATGGAGCCTATTCACTATAATCAGGCCTATAATATGTGGTCTGATTACCGTCCTGATGTTTCTTCCAATGTCCAGTTGCCAATCATCCTGTTGTTGAAAGGGTTGCCTGAGCTTGACATGGATGGACTGAAGCTGCTGAATCGACGAGACCGTGAAGAAGCAGGCAAGGAATGGGCTATCTCCCAAATCGAGTTCAAGTTGATCATCGGCAAGGAAAACAAGGACCACCTAGATTCTGCCAAAGCCAATTGTGAGGCAAGAACTCGAGATTTCTTGCTGCGCAACAAGAAGAAAGAGGGACGAAAGATTGCAGGGGTGGCGATTCTGTTGATGGATTTGGTGCGGTTCGAGAAGATTGATTTGGGTGTTAAGTCTCGAATGCCTCTTTTGTTTCTGCCTTGTTGCGAGTTCGTTTCTTGTTTGTTTTTCTGTCTAGTTTTGTCTTAATGTACCTTGTTTTGCGGGAGTCATATCAAAATATCTTGCTATAGGATTGTAAAGAGCTTGAGAAAGGGATGAGGTTGCTTACATTTTGACAGTGTTGAGCAAATGCTCAAGAGAACGAGGAAGTGACTTTCTGGTAGCCTTCCATGATCACAAACACCCTTCTTCTCTTCTGACTCTTGTATATGTATGTATAAACTTGTATTCCAATTTTCTAAGAACCCCCTTCCTTTTCGTTCCCTTGCTCTTCTGGAAGCCATGAGCCGATACTGGGCATCGTTTTCGATCTCCTGTCTTCAACGGACAATAATTGAGGCGACTCGGGGCTCGGCCGAGATATCGTACTCATTTCAGCGTCATCATCCGGTCACCGATCAACTGTTTCTACGTAAAATGGACCGAGAATGTCCAGGCAGGGCTCGGCGATTAAAGACCGTGAGGCTCAATCGTGTACGAATGAATTCAGCGACGCTAAATCCGAATCCTACGGAATGCACATACGACGCGCAGGGCTACGCAAGCTTTCTCACCACGCTCAACCAACGATTCATGTCCACACCGTCTTTTCGTCGTCTCTTATTCAGGAACAGGTCTCTACTGCTTGGCCTGAAGAACGAGGTGTCACGTGCGCTGGATTCTGACTGCTGAGTAGTGCTGACATTTTTATCTATCACGCAACTTATTGGCTACGGCTTTATCACACCAGGCCGCGTCATCTCACAGCGGACAACGCAAACTTTATCCTGAAACACCTACTCGTACCCAATAAGCCAAATGCCTTCTTCGAGTGAAGAATGTTACACCGAGGAGTATCTGGTTGATCCAATTGAAGAAGATTTTGCTGTGGTGGCTTAGATATGGAGACGCAATACACAAAGATGTGCTGACCGGTTGAGACTGGCTTTCTTGAATGTGTGAGAGATATAAAGTTGTGTGCTTCTGGCAATCATGAGTTTCAGATCCTGCATCTTTATCAGATCTAAGCCAACAAGATACCCAAAATGAAGTTTCAAACAACCTTCCTTCTCCTAGCAAGCATTCTCCAAACCGTCCGTTCCATCGGAGGACCTGGCAACATTGGTACGGGTTGGAGCTGGAACGTAGACTGGGATTCTGCTCCCTCATGCGCCGTAAGTCTTGCATCCTGAAAGCTCCTAGCCCCACTTCAGCCTTCAATCAGCCCCACTAACAACCCAGCAGCGATCATGTCTATCATCCGCCTACCCCACCACCTCAACTATATCATGGGGATCAGCCTGCGCAACACCATCCGGCCTCTCAAATTGCATCGATTCAGCCTGCACCATAACCGCTACTGCCAGCGCCATCTCCTCACTCTCTAGTGTTCAATCTTCTCTCTGCTCCGCCTACTCCTCGTACTCTTCTTGCACCTCGGCATCCTCATCCTGTACCTGGCCATATACCTCCCCTTTCTCGCCATGGGACCGTTATAACGGTTCCAGGCCACAGGGATGGATCGGTCCGGGTAGCCAAGGCTGGTATACGTATACTTGCACCGATGGACGCAGTACGGGGTGGAGTACGGCGACGCTGACGCTGACGAGCACGAGCACGGGGACGGCGGGGACGAGTGTTGTGACGAATGTGATTGAGGAGACGGCTACCCTTGTAGGGGCTGCTGTCGCATCGGGGACGACTTCTAGTGCCAGCTCAACAGCTACAGGATCAGGCGGCAACAAGAATGGGGAGGTGCAATTGCTTGGGATGGGAGTTGTGCTTGCGGCTGGTGTTGGGGCTGTGGTCTTGCTTTAAGGCGAAATCTGTTCTTGAGTGTGAGATTGGTTCGTAATGTCGTGGGTTCTTTGGGGGTAATTTGTTCTGAAGTCGTTACATGGGGTTCATATATGTGAGTTAATTAGTTCGCCATCGTCAGCTGAGTTGAGGAGTTTCGATATAATGCGGAGGAGCTGGGCATTTAGGTGTAGGAATCACGATCTTTAAGCAATATCCAAGCATTCTTTATATCCAGTAATGATGCGTAATTCCAGCATCAGAGCAGTGATGTGCAATTCCAAGGCCCGGTGCGTCATTGGAAAGATAGTTCACTTGAGGCATTGATTGTAATGGCTGTAGCAAGTTTGTGACTCTGGTGTTGCGAGATGCACCGTGCCCAACTGATAAGTACACAATTCCAAGTTCTAAATCGTAGGGAATGCAGACGAGAACATAACCACTCCCCAAGATTTCACTCCAACAATTGTTAGTTCGGAACAGAGGTAATGGTTGCTCTAAGCAAGACGCTGGCATTAAATTCGGATTCATCCATACATATGAATTCGGGGTTTCCTTGCTTCCGCAACCCTCCCAACCACGCTCTCGGAACTCATATTCATGATCATCATTGAACTCCCTGCATTTTTGGATGTTATGAAAACGCCAGTAGGAGAACTCTCCTTTGAAGGCATTCCTCATAGCAATCTGCTGCTCGAACGTAAGGATGCCATACCCATTTTCACGATGTTGGATTCTCTTCCGTTCCACGAGCTCAAACTCCCCAACATCAAATTCGTCTGAGGTCCTGTTGATTAGTCGTTCTGGTTCCATCCACCAAGCCCAGCCAACCCCAATCTCGATAACCGGCGATAATTTGCATTTGGCCACGCAAGGTTTTACATCGACTGGCTCATAGAAATGTATTGGGCTCGTGTCAACCTCGCGCTTATCGTGGTGCCGATGGCCGAACGTAAAATGCTCGAGGTGCTTGACGCGATTCAAGAATGCCGAAACTAAATTCGGAGAGGCATGCTTCCTATCGCTCTCACTGGATTTGTTTTTGAAGTGAGCTAGCCATTTGACTTTTCGAGAGAGCGCCACCAGGTCTTTGGGCTTATAAATACCAACGAACTGATCGAAGATGCATGTCCAGCCGTAGTTTCGATCATCGCCATCATCGTCCTCCTCATCGTCGTCTTCGGCATTGTAACATAAGAAGTCACCCCACCTTAGGTACAGTGTATCAATGTCGAAATCGAACCAGGTATCTGCAGAAGATCCTGTCGCCGCAAAGATCAGTGTACATCGTGTCGAAACAAGCTCGTAGGAGTCCTGGCACACGAATGTGATTTCTGGCGTTTTGCAATTCGAGGTATATCCAATAAGGTGACCGTCCCTGTACGCGTTTTGTCTCCATCTAGGCGCCTTGATATCTTTCCGCACATCATCGCGGCATTGCTCATTATACATGTCCTTGGAACCATCATTGAAGATCGCAATGGTAGGTTGTTGGGGTCGTCGGAATTGTAGTAAGTATCGGCCGGCAGCTGACGAATCTCCTTCTCCCATTCTCCAATCGTTTTCTTCAGCCTTTCTTGCTTAGTGTCGACGACTCTCGATCCTGGAAGAGCAGCTTTTCATATACGTAATCGAATATCCTTCGGCAGGTGCGGAAAGCACGGAAATCGTAGATTGTTGGCAAGCATGTTCACTTTGAACTGGCAGGCGTAGGTAGGGGGCTGTCAGTTTTCAAGGTCCTACTAGTCCTGAGATCGGCGTGCGAAGCTTGCTTGGAACGAAGAGGGGATTGCAAGCGAGGGACATTTTGTAGGGTGAAGGATACGACCCTTTCGTAGGAACAAGGTCTCATTATGACGCATGACCTATCACTCTTTTGCATTCCAGGAGATTTCCTTTGCTGATTTTGTTCAAACCCACATGTCTGGGACATTCGTTGGTATAATGAACATTGTGGAGAAGAAGACGAAATAAATTGTGGTTCAGCGGATTGTGAAAAGAGCTTTTCTGAATTGTGGGCGTGGAGGAGGATTTATGCCTCTATAGGTTTTTCCTCGCTTCCACAGCGTTCTCGTATTTCTTCCTCATAATCGTCATCGAATTGTTTGCATTGCTTCTTGGTGCAGGCTCGCCAGGATTCCAACTTGTCCTGCATAGCTAAAGTGATAGCGACCTTCTCCTCGAATCTCGGAATATCAAAAGGAGCAACTTCCTTGGGGTGGTTCACCAAGTATTTGACATCGAAGTCCTTAAGGACTACGAAATCCAACTGACAATTCTCTGCTCCCGTCGGCTTAGCCCACGTGTATGCGTGGCTGGCATTTTGATTCTGGCATATAGAAATAATTTTTTCCACGTCAACAGGCTCAATGAAAGATTTTGGGGTTGGGTCGCTCGGTGGCAATGAATAGTGGCGAAGAACAAAAGTGAATGTTCCCAGATGCCTAAAGTGTTGTAGCATACGTAACGCGCAGTATCCATCATCGCTATTCTCGTCACGCACCACGAGAGCCACATGTTTGGCGTTTCGCACAGGTCCGCAAAGCTAAGAGGATATACAGTCTTCTCTAGTCCGTCGAGAATGCAGTACCATGCGCCGGTGTAGAGTGAAAAGGTTTCCCAATTCAGGTAAAGTGTGTCGATCTCGAAATTGAACCAATGCCAGGACACGGGTCCACAGTCTAAAAGACACGGGCATATCGCGCAGACACGACTTCGTACGTCTCTTTACAAACGAATGTGATTTCTGGTGCAGGACAGTTGCATGTGTAGGCGAGAAGGTGTCCCTGTCTATGTGCAGAATCATCGTTTGGCTGCAAGTCCCTGCCACAGGCCCTGAGAGATTCGACCACCCAGCCGCGACATGTTTCCTGATAATCCTCATCATCGTCGCACCCACTTGCATATTTGAGGGCAGTTTCGTAATTATTCGGCCATTCCTGGCCATTCTCATCCCCCCATTCTCCGATTGTCTTCTTTAATGGCCTCTATCTGACATCCACAATTCTTGGGCCTAGCAGGCAGCCTTCCATATCATCAGCCGTATCTCCACCGGCAGATCTTTGAAACGGGTGAATGAGGGCTCGATAGCAGGCTCGATAGCAGATTTGGTGGCATGTTCGATGGTAGGCCCAGTGGTATGCTCGTGGAATTCAGCCATGACGCTGGCAGATGCGATGTACGTGAGGTACGGCTGAGAGGCTTTTTGCTTCAAGACTGGAGCTTAACGGGCAGACCGGCGAGGCTTGCAGTTCGAGATGGATATACATTCAGCATACGATACGCCGTTAAAATTCGAAGTGAGGTGAGCGTTGTTCGTGATTGAAGTTGAATATGAGATGAAGTCGTCGTCGCCCGGCAAACGCGTCGATGCGTTTAGAGAAGCGTCGCATCACGTGCCGTGAGCTTGGCCCTTGAGGCTTTTTCCGAAAGGCAATCTCTATATTGATGCCTCCGAAATCCCGAAAAGACACTCGGGATTTACGACCAAAGTCGAGGAGGATCTACTCTTATTTTACACGTGAGATCTTGATTCAAATATCAGAAACAAACCACAATAGTTGAGCTGACACTCCTCATTCCTCAACATTGGACGCTGAATGTTGATACTGGGGTGATGTCCGCCTATCTTCGATTTCAATCTGAGCTTAAACTGCTAACATCTAAATACACATCCTAGCGTCACAAAATCCATGTTTTCAATTTCCTCTCGAGAATCGGAATGCACCTCTTGCTGCCCAGTATTACATACACCAAAACAAAGCAGAACGAATTGCCAAACCTAAGGGAAAACAATAGGAAAGTGGTATCATAATGAGTGGTATCCTCCATGCCATGCCGTTGCAAAAATCCTAACTAACAAAAGAAACAAGTAGCAAAGACCGACTATCCTCCAAGCTCAAGCCAAACTCTTCAGCAAAACCTTACCAGACAAGAAGCAAAGCGCCAGCAATCCGGTCCCAAGAAGCCAATGCAAGGAAAGTACTCAAGGAAATATTGAGAAGACAACGCCACCTCTACTCTTTTGCCGTACTGTCTCAGACCAGCCACGGGACTCAAATCTTCAAAGGCCTCGGCGAAGAAGGACCCGAAGCCGAACGATCTCGGAGCAACACGCGAAGGTCGGGTTTCTCCCACAACGTGTACCCCTTAGTGTCTCTTTCCCAGTCGACTTCATCACTATTGAGCCATGCGAGGTCGTATTGCCAGAAGAGCTTTGCGAGGACCATGCGCATCTCGAGGTATGCGAGACTGTGAGTCTTGGTTAGTCTTAGGGGACACGAGATGGGTTTGGGAAGACTTACTTCCTTCCAAGACAGCCTCTTGGTCCGTATGCGAATGGAAGACTGGTCTCAAGTCTATCTCCATTTTGGCCTTCCGGCTCGTTCTTCATCCAGCGTTCAGGGATGAATTCGCTGGGGTTCCAGAAGTTGAGGGGGTCGCGGAGGACGGACCATTGGTGGACTGATACTCTGGTCTGCAGCGCACATTGTCAGCATGCCGATCATCACACACCGACAACGAAACTCACTCCTTCAGGGATCCACTCTCCCTCGATCTCACACCCACCCTTTGGCACAATTCGACTCAAATGTCCCGCACCAGCAGGAGGATAGATTCTCAATCCTTCTTCCATCACTGCATTCAAGTACTCGCAGTCCATCAGTGCTTTGCTGTTCATTTCATCCAGACTCGCAAACCTTGTTCGGACTTCGTGTTGCAGACGAGCGAGAGCGGCCCTGTTGCGACCAAGATAGTATGTTACGCCTGCGAGAAAGGTTGCGGTTGTGACAGCACCAGCCATCATGATCACGTTGAAGTGGGAGCCCATTTCGAGTTCTGTGGGACGGGGTCCTTTGGAGGTGAGGATGTGGTGGACGAAATCTTTTCGCTCGGTCTGGAGCTTGAGGCGTCTGGAAGAACATGCATATCAGAATTATTTCTCTCAAGTCGCCATATAATGAGCAGACGATAGTGGGACTTACGCTTGAGTATGCTCAGTAGCATATTCAGCATGTCGGTATAAAGTCTTCTTCATATGATTCGTCTTGTACCACTCGAGAAAACTAAAAAGACCAGGAATAACGCAGACAGCTCGCATAACATCGTTCATGTAGGTCGTATTCACGATGACATCTGCCCAATGGTATCGATGTTCTAGAGCACGTCAGCCGCTTTCGTTCCCAACTTGTAATGTTACACAAATGCAGGGACTGACCAGGTTGTTCTTCCAGTCGCTTATCCCAAGAATCGCCGAACGACATCTCTCCTGCGAGGCACCCACTTCAGTCATTTTCCTCGAATTTTTTTATTTGGTGTGAGGAAGTGACTTACCCATAATGTTGAAAGTAACATAATTGAATTGCTGCACTATATTGAAACCTCTCTTTCCGCCTCTTGATGCGACACTATTCACATCTGCTAACGTCTTAAGAAATTCATCTGTTCTGCGAATAAGCACATCCTCATTCTCCAACAAGTTCGAGTTACTGAACGCAAAGCTCAACATCCGTCGCATGCGAGAATGCTCTTCACGGTCAGTCTCATTAATGATATTCATCGAATGATCAACTTCCGGCGTAAAGAAGATAGGGTCCTTGACCATTGAAGGCACGGTACGAGTCCCGAAGCCATAGATGACTTTGTTGGCGGAGTGCGAAGAGAAGCTGAGATGGTTCGGAGCGATGCGAACAATCGGTCCTAGTACACGGAACTGTCAGAAACGTGCTCAACAGGGATGATGACGGCCCTCTGTCTGTGCGACAGGAAGGTTTTGCGAGGGGCGGGCCGTTCCGTGATTTAGGGCTGAAGGATCAATTGAGACCATTGATTTAGATCTTCTTTTGTGACGATGCAGGAGAGACAACGTACCCCATTTTTGATGCCATGAGTGATTTCTCCATGGGCCGCGACCACTGAGGATCGTGTAGTACCAGAATCCCTTTTGTGGCGTCAGTTTTTAGAATGCAGTGCGGCGGGAGTGAGACTTGCATTTGAGATCGGTGCCAAGAATGGTCCGCGGAACCGCGCGAGGGGATGGAAACATTTGAGGTAGACTATGCGTGCGAAAGAAGCACAGAATATCTGATTCTAGTCAGTTTGATTGATCTTTTGCAGTTCAATTGGCCGCTCACCAATGCTGCTGCGATCAAAAATGGATGATTGATAAATGTTTCAGAGACCGTCAACAGACAGGATTTGGAGGCGGCAGTGGCGGCCTGGAAGCCGTTTTGCACGGACGCTGCGAGCATCGTGAGTGCGGTTTGTGAAGAAAAGGAAGTATGCTAGAAGGACAGGCTGGGCTTCGCTGGGTGGAGCTGTCTCTTAAGTCTGCTCTACAAAGCAATGGCGCCACCGGAAGAGCCCATAGCAGAGAAAATCATCGCTGCAACCTCTTCCCTATCAGGCTATTTCCGGGCAGGTCTTCCGTTTATTGTTGTTCGTTCTAGAGTAAGGAAAGACTGAGTTTTGTGGAGCTGCCTTAGTGGAAATGCCATGTCACTGCGCTGCAGTTTGGGCGAGTTGATTCCTTCACCTTGTCCCGATACTTTGGGACTGACTTATAACTGGTTTAGTAGTTTCCCTTTATGGACTGGTGTGAGAGTATTATCGTCCCATAGAGGCTGTAATCGGCACCTCCTCCTGCCTTTCCTGCAAGTCTGGGCGGGGACTGACCCTCGAAATGCTCGGCAGTCCCAGCTTTGGGCGGATTAAGTACCGATTTTGGGAAGAATTGTGTGTTTCCAGTATGCTGGAGAGACTCTCAATACGACGCTGATATTGATTGACCAGAGATAGAAACAGACCCCACATTTCCAGCCGCAAGGAGCTTATCATAAGGACATACGGAAGCACGGGCATGCAATGTTTTCGGGCCTGTTCGTACGTTTGGAACTGCGTCCGTCTGACGCGTTGCTATCTTCCGCTTGGTAATAGCTGGCGGCCAATTATGCCATAACTATTGCGCCGTCCTGCTGTTTCCATGCTAGTGTCCAGCCTTTATTCTCGACCCCTCTCGAACTACGAGGGGAATCGGACGTGCCGAGACGACACCGCCTTGACTTTCCAAGAGGCACTGCGGGACGTCGGGGCAGATCGCTTGAAGGTATAGTCGCCCATGATGCAGAAAATACGGCGGCACATCCAATCGGTAGGTTACACGGGGCAAGCCCAACAAACAGGATAGCAGCCGGCTCCAGCGGCAAGGATGGGGAAATGGTATTTTCTCGGCTCCAGATGTCAAGGTAAAGGTAAAGGTCCAGGTCGCATATGGTCGCATATCAATTGACGTTGCTGAGTGGGTGGTTTAGAAAAAGCGCATGGACATTGCGACGTGTTCATGCCGACTTTTTAAAATCAATTTCGCGATTGGAAGGTGCAAGACAAGGATGTGGAAGCGGTCTGCGCTAAGTAACGACACTAGAAGCCGTTCGGACTTCGAAGTGGCCCCGAACTATCACGAAATCTAAGACTACAACTGCGGGCCATTGTGTGACGACCTTTGCATTAGCTGGATTGATTTTGAGTTCGTCAGAGGCCGCCGAAAACCTGATGTGGATTCTCTTCACCTCAATTTTCTCCCCTTAAAATAGCCGAGCGCTTACCGCCTCGGCCTACGGGAAAGAGAAAGACAAAGGGAAATACCATTACTAAGAAAGCCGATGCTTGGAAATCATAGGCGGATCTATATAAATATTCGGTTGTCTATTTTTGGTGGCAATTGGGATGTCTGACCATTTTGAACCAGAGATGAGTGAGAAGGCTTTTGCTAGCCAATTCGGGGGGCTGCCGACAGAACCGAACTCTAAAAGAGTGTCTAGACTTCGGTAAGAGCTTTGAAGGTGAATGTTGGAAAATGCTGATCCCCAGGTCCTTGGAAGAATTTTGATCGGGCAATATGGGAGAGTTGCGGTACTTATATACTTGTCTTCACCGCACCCGCTTGGGCCCGCCATCCAATCCAGCTCCTCCCCTCCAAACACCCTCCATCATTCCAACCCTAACGCAGCTTCTAAGTCTCACCTACATTAACTCTTCTCTTCCATCAAATCGCTTCCTTTTGTCAATTCAAAGGAACCATTTGTTGCATGTCGAATCCGCGCGCGGCCGCACCCCTGTTCATCCGCACCAAAAATCCGCAACCGCACCTGCATTTTTTGCCTGAGCTGTGCCAGGGCATCCAACCGAGACCAGTCATTCATTATCAGTTGCGACACTCACAAAACCTGATAATGCAAAGGGAGCAATGATGATGATGTCGTTGAAAAGAAATCTTCGCTAATCGCCGGTGCATGCGATTCATGCTGTTGGTTTTTCTCTTGGAGAAAGTGGTGATTGGAGAGGGATAGGAAGGGGTTGTTGTTTGTTGGTGGCGGTCGATGAGGAAGGGAGCGGAGATAAGCGAGTTTTACCCCTCATCCACCCCACCCCCTTTTTCTAATTTCTTAGGAGAAGGGTGCATTGCGACGATCGGCAACTGCTTTAACATTGGATGGCATACCAATTAAGAAACTTCTTTCTATTGACCGCTCTTCTGAACACACCCGACCCATTTTTGCGGCCGCCAGATCTGCTCTCCATTGCCACGTGATTGATGATGCGTTCTGCCTTCCTCTTTTTTGTGAGCTAACGTCGCAGACCGTTTTGATGCCCAATCATTATTGAGCATTTTGTCCAATCATAGATGTCTCGTGTCCCCTTCTTGATCTTCGGTATCTTGTTGCAGTTGGAAGCTACTCTGATACTCATGCAGTTGCTTACCTATCGAGGACTCATGTATTCTAACCAAGCTCGTGATCGATATCCTTTGTTGCACATCGCGATGGCCACGAGACATACTTAAGGTTTTCCAAGAAATGGGTCCATTCCAATTGGTAGCGAATCTCTGTTAGAAGGTCTGGTGATCAGAAATGATATTGGGCCACTTTAAAGAAGTGTTGAAAGTAACAAGTTAAAACGCTTCTTAGTATATTTGAGCCTTTGTTTTGGCAGCGTGTTGGGGCTGAATGAGGCGAAGTGATGCTATAAAGGTTTTCGATGCTTGAAGTTGGTAGGTGTGGAAAAAGTCGGGAGGGAGTACTAGTATTTGAAACTTCTCTCGTAATCATTGAAAGAGACAATGAAAAAGGGACTGAGTCAGTGATTCGGTAATGGCAGAGTGCCAGAGACTGTTGTTTTTGTTCAAATGTCTAGCATTGATTGGACAGAATATGTCTACTTCGGGAATAGTCCAGGGGAAGCTCGCTTATTCTCGCCTTACAGCCGTGCCAGTAACTAGCTTCCTAAGAAAATACGCGATTTTTCGAGAGCATCGAAATTTTTTAAAATCCTCGATTCGATATCGTATCTAATAAGCTTTAAAATACAAGCTCTTATAAAATAAGAGAGGTTTACGATGTATATTTTGATTTCATCTAATTATACTATATATAGCTATATAATTGAAAAGTTATTTAAAAAGCATAATCGAGGGTTTAATACAAACTGTAAGGAGTGCACGCGTGAAATTCATGTGACTACTTTTTAGGTGTGGATAAGGTTGAATAAGCAATGTTCGACTAGTTTCGGCTCAGCCGACTGGTGCGATCCTTATTCTCCACACACGTCACACAAACGCTATACTAAAACGGCTATAGTGGCCGCCGCGATGATCCGACACCAGGGACGAAGGATATTGACGCATACGCAATTACATAGAGCGGATCCAACATTCTTCTCCTCGACACTCCCGACTTCGATCAGGCTCTCGGTTTCGGAGAGGCAGTCAAGACTGACAAAGATATCCTTCAAAATGTTCACGAATGGATGTCAAATTATTGCCAAGGCCACCGCCGTCTTGTAGCCATCTTATACTTCCATCGACTTACAGGACCGCGCATGCAAGGAAGTCCACTTCAGAGTATAGGACTGCTGAAGAAATCGTGTGGTAAGACGTGGGCTTCAAATTTCGTGTTGGGAACGACGTTCTGGGGTATTCTTGATGCTCAACAGCCGCGGCTCGCAGAGCAAAGGGAAACAGAGTTGAGGGAGACGAAGGAATTTTGGGGTGAGATGGTAAATCTTGGCTCCGAAACGGTGCGGACCCCTGAAGTCCAATATCTAGGACGGGAGTTTGTGCTTCGATTGTCCGGGAAGGGGTCCATTGAGTCCGGGAAGAGACTCAGAGGAAGCTGCAAAACAAAAGGTCGGAGCTGAGTTTCGAATTAAGAAAATTAGAGTTGCGAAAACAAGAGCAGCAGGCGAGATCCCTGCTAGAAAGGCAACAACTCAGATGCCAAGCGGCTGCTAGTGGTGTGAAATGATGCGAAATGTATGATGTATGTCAGCAAGACGGTGAAGCAAAGTCTTTCGATGCGATCTTGAAGGAGTCGCAGCTGGGTGCGTACGACATGCTGGTCCAGGAAGCATTCGGAACACTTTCATATCCCGGAGCTGGTGGTACACTTCGATCTAGCCTCTATCCTCAGGCGGTGCCATTCATTCTTACATCCGACAACTGTTTCGAAAATGTTGAGGCAGACGAAAATTTCAGTCGGTCTTACACGTTGACTTCCCTTGGTTTATGCTCATAGCTGACATTTACGTTTCCAAGGATGTCCCACATGTCGTGATGGCAAGTATACGCTCTACAGAGACTGTCATGATAAGCCTGGCGTATGGTGCGCTCCGGATGGCATTCATTTCCTGCGGTGACAAAGAGTGAAAGTACAGTCTCGAGGTGGTCTTGCCCCTCGATTTTGAAGCTATCCACACCATACGACAGCATATGTTACACTCCCTGCGAAGGCGCTGTTGGGACTGTGTTCTTTCGTAAGTCATCTTATTCTCATCTCTTGGGGACCAGTGTAGAGCTAAGTAACGAA
This sequence comes from Acephala macrosclerotiorum, assembly GCA_014904845.1. Lineage (NCBI taxonomy): Eukaryota > Fungi > Ascomycota > Leotiomycetes > Helotiales > Mollisiaceae > Acephala > Acephala macrosclerotiorum. The sequence continues at coordinate 62,014 of MU119239.1, forward strand.
TACCAGATTGCTGCGAATGCGACGTTGATGATTTCCAGCTGTGTTGGTCCTGCTTAGTGTCCGAGACCTCTGGCGGACCTCACAGACACAAATTGTCCATATGCAGCAGGTTTACTAATAAACTTTAGCTGATTCCCCGAAAGTCACAGATTGAGCCTGGTTTCAGAGCGTGGGCTCTCAATTGACCCTGAACTATAATTGCGTGTGCTCAGTGAGTCTTGTTAGCCAATGACTATTTTGAGAGCAAGCCTCAGAAATGGTTAAAGCAGCCAGGAAAGTCAATTGGCAGTTCTGAACGAGGTACATCCTTCCCCGCACTGCTGCATGGAAGCACCAAGATTGCTTACCCGATAACTTGGAAGCTCGTTGTACTTCGTCCCAGGCGAAACAGTTACGCCAAGACCGACCAGGGCATATCGCTGAGTACGATTGGAGAAAAGTCCTTGTCTGTAGGCCTTTTAGCGTAATTACTCACACTTTTGTTGCATTTCTACCTCTCGCACAAAAAATGCTACCCTTGTATTGTGGTCTCCTAAGATGTAATTAACCAATCAAACCCTGGAATTATCCCTTGTCTCACCCCTGTTTTTTGGTCTTGGCGTAACTGTTTCGCTGGCGACTAAGTAAGCGCGAGACTTTGCAACCTCCTCAAGGGCCCGCCCCCCTTGGATGCACTCTGAAAGAGACGTCCTTCGTTATAGCCGGAATATCGATCCGGCATCATCTAGATGGTCCCAAATTCTCCAGAAGATTCCATTATTTGAACAATGATCATCTTCCGGTTCCAAGTTGCTCCTCTTTCCCAACCGAGGAAATTCCCTTCCTCTACCATATGCGCTACGATGGAAAGGGGTTTTCGACTTTTCCTGCCATGTTCGGCCAGACTGGGTTCAAGGTGACAAATTCCTTCCAACTGCCTCCGCCGCAACGGAAGATGGTATCGCCTCCTTTCTTCAAGGTTACCCATGATGGTCTGAAGGGATGATATATTAAGGATGTTGAGCCAAAGAGCGGTGAGAATGAGGATATATACAGCATATCACGTGCACCCTAATACTACCTGCCTACCTAGGTATGGTTTGGGATGGGACACGAAGTTCTCGGCCCAGAGTTCAGCGGAGGTAACATGATAACTTTAACCCTCCAAGGCGAAGTCATCCTCACGACGGCACTACTACCAGAACTATGCGAACGTTGGGCTCTCGCCAAGCAAAATGCAGAGTCCAGCAGGGAGACACACTTGCATCAGAAGTTCTGTTTTCAGGTAGCGTATAATGTGCTGCACACATTTTACGCTGGAGAGGGACCAAAACCCAGCAAGCTGATCTTGAAACTGGTGCTTAGTTTCTGCGAATATCTCACGATGACTGTCATCATAGGCTATGGCAGGAAGGGGCGGGATTGGGGAGCTATACGAGGACGTTGGGCTTGTGGACAATTACCTGCTCCCCAAGATGCTTTTGACTCCATGCTGGAGGCCGGATGGTGTCCGAGCGAGATCGAGAGGGTAGATGGAACCTTCCAACTACCGGCAGGTATCCATTATTGCTCCATGTTAGAGCAACCTGCCAAAGAGAGGTCACACAGCGCTTGTGGCAGCGAGAGCTGTGCCGAATATCAAATCAATCCGGCTATCTGCCAATGCAACGCCAGCATGTGACTATGCAAAGGTACATGCTGACAAAACCAAGCTTCTCGAGATCTTGAAGAAAGGCAGGATACCCCTGCTTCGGGTCGTAACCAGGCCAGGCTCGACCGAAGTTGAGCTCGAGGTTGTCGAGTCTAGTCCCGATACACCTTACGTTGCGATTTCTCATGTCTGGAAAGATGGAATGGAAGACACGAAATCAAACGCCCTACTAGACGTCAGTTACGAAGGTTGCAACATCTCATCACTGCATTACCCACACCAGCACCACCAGAAACAAACCTATCTGAAGATCTCGAATCCTTTTTACTTGACCATTGGATGTTCGACGGACATTCTACAAAAGCGCCAAGCGATAATGAGGAGCCTTCAACCGATTCCGAGACGAAGCTGAGCACAAGTACAGTCCCACTCATGAAAGCCCTAGCCGCAGGTTCCCTAGGTCCCTTGCTCCGCAACTTCCTCATCGAAGCCGCACCGAGCGAGCGACTCGGCAGTGTACCCGGCGAGATGTTCGAGAAGATCCTCGCCGACGACGACATCAGGCGTCATTTACGTATACTATTAGAAGATATCCCACTCATCGCCCCAGCGCACATGCAAACAGAATGTTCCAGCGCCGCCAACACTGTTAGCAACTTCGACAGAAATGTCATGAAGAAGATCTTGTGGCTGAGATTCGTGCTCTGGAAGAGCCCGCTTGTTGTGAAGGAATTCATGTGTGCTGTGGGTATCCTTTTAGGAAGTATGGACGCCTCATTACGGACAGCTATTGAGAACTTCGCTCTTGCCACTCTCGCTCTCGAAAGATGGGAATTCGACAAAGAGGGGATCGCCACTTCAGCTTTTTGTACCAGCGATCCAGAACCAATATTGCATTGGCACGAACCACTCGAACCGATAACGGAACAGGCAGAAGAACCCAACGGTAAGCTTAACTTACACTCGCTTGCGTTGAAAACACCCACGCATCCAGGATTTGTAAGAGGCCAAAGTTCCCCATCAACCAAGACTTCCCAGCCACTCCTATTGTGGATCGACACCATCTGCTGCCCCACCGGACCACCATGGGCCAAAACCCCCTCCATCCAACGTCTCCGACAAACCTACGAAGACACTACCTACGTCCTAGTAATCGACAGCTACCTAACCTCCATCCCCGCCACCAAACCCTTAAACCTAGAAAAGCTATTCCGTATCCTGCTCTTAGTTTGGACCCGATGAGTCTGGACACCAGGAGGGTCTTGGCCAGAAGTCTCTGGTTCCAATCCTCAGACGGCGCTCTCGATTTCTACGCCCTGTTCGCATACTGGCAAAAACACCACCCGTGGAATGAAAAAGTGTTCTTGCTGGAGATCACGAAGATGGGTGAAGAATTGTGTTTTTTTTCCCGAAGGCAGGCAGGCGTGTAGAAAGTTACCGCTTGTGTTGCGGATTCGTCAAGCGTTGGAACATCGCTCTGTCAGCTATGCATCTGATGAACCAATCTGCGTTGCTAACTTGGCCGAGTTCCCGTTGACAGAGATCATGGATGTTGGAGATAGTGCTGCGGGTCGAATGCAAGTGATGTGTAGACGAGTGTCTGATATCCCGCGATGCCTATCTCATCTTCAGTGGTGTCCCTCGACTCGAGATGCCGGGTTTCCGCTGGGCACCAGCTTCTTTTCTCGGATATCAGAATCAGAGATTTTGTGATGGTGAGCTTGAGGTAGCAGCTTGTCAGTCTCCATCTCGAGGAATGCAAGGCTTATTAACGCCTCGGGGATTGCAAGTCAAATTTCTTGGATTCTTGTTTGTTGATGGAGTGGATTCCCTCGCTTCTGTGCCTATCGACTTCCGAGATGAATATGGAGATTGGTATCAAATCTTCACTTGTCATCCAGTAGACGGACACGACCTAAGCGATGAAAAGTATACCGCAGGAATCTCAGTCCTTATCAACAGTGGGAATTCCATCGTCAGCTCATGTCGACACAATAGTATCGCACACAAGACTCATTGAGAAACTCGCCATCGGACTAAGAGACTTCATCAGAGAGAATAGATATGGGGCTCGATTCGAACAAGGTAACCTCTACGTAAGAGATTCGAGAGTATGCTATGCAATACCTGGACCAAGAGATATAGAAAGAGATCGAGTTGGGAAAACTACTTTTCGCTTCTCTTCTACCTGAGAAGTACTCACTAGCACGTGATCCGACACAAATCAAAACCAAGCAAAGGATTTGTTTCATTTCATCACAAAGAAAATCAACTGGGACTCAAGGAGACGGAATAGCTGCTTAGTTCTTGACCATCATGAAATTGTTGGAGGCACACTCGTGCAAACAAACATTTCACTTCACAACAACCTCACCCCGACAATCACATCACAACTACACTCAAGAACATAAACCGAAGCAAAGATAAACGCCATGTATTCATACCACTCATCTATACCATACCATAAACAGCTAGTCATGCTATGCCACGCCACCTAATCTTTCCCCATTTCCTTTCCTTTCGTCACCAGCCTCATCCATGATTTCCCTCCCTTCCCATACCAAGAATTCCATTCCGTCCAAAATTTTTCCAGCCAATGTACCACCGTCCGTCCATAAAAAATATACACGCGAGAAGCCTCCCAATTTTTTTTTTCATAATCTCATTCATACTCCTTCCTTCGTCCGATCTCCCTCCCCTTTATCCCCAACCACCACAGATAGATAGTAAGGCAGAACCCAGCGCCCGCCCGCGCCCCTAGCAAATGAAAAAAAAAAAAAGGGACAACACAAAGCTAAAAGCAGCAAAAGCCACTTGTCATCTCAATACCATTCCCCTCATCGCCCCCCAGACCATTGTAAGATGAGACCGTGTTAGCAAAGGCCGGAGACGTATGACAAAAGTCGAGATCGAAGTTGTAAAGGAAGGAACGGTAACTGCGATCGATGGCAAGAAAAAGGTTGAAGTAAAAGCAGCGCTCAATCGCAGCAAGTCGCCACGCAAGCAATATGTCGAACAAGTAACAAAATCAATGTAGTGGATGTATGTAGTAATGCACGCATAATGTGTTGCTGAATGTCGTGTGTATGCTCGCTGAAGTGTATGAAGTGAAGAAGTTTGTATGGAATCAGAACGTATGTCGAGGTCAAGTCGAAAGTTGTGTTCGTAAAGGTTGACGATTTGTCGAAGTGAATTGGAGAGGAGTTTTGGTTTGAGTAGAGGAGAACAAATTTGCGTCGAAAAGGGGGAAAAGGTAAATGAGGTAGTATTTGAGTGAGACTCAATTAAGCCTCAACACTCCTCCTCTCCCTTTTAATCCTCTCATTCCATCTCCTCTTCCCAACTCTCGTTTCGAAATGCGGAGCTGTAGCCGCAACATCCTTGCCCGTACTCTCCATCGTTGAGCGGACTTTATTGCGGTAGGAGTCCACTATTCAATCATCAGTATTCGCCCTCAAAACCCCGCCCTCCCGTCTCTGCTCTTGAATCAAGTGCAGAGACAGGAGAGATTGGTGTGGGGTGGTAGGGGAAAGGGAAGACTTACAAGCCTTCTGCAAAAACACCGTCTTATCCGCAAACACCCTACTCTGATGCCACGTCATCCTATACCCCAAATCATTCAACCTAACCTCCTTACTCCTAACACTCTTCCTCATTCTCGGCACACCCACTTCCGCCTCCCCTCCATCCGCCAACGGAACATTAACCATCATCTTTCCCTTTCCTCCTCTTCCCCTACCGCCAGCCGGCTCGGTTTCAACAAGATCATCCAGATCATCGCCTTCGAAGAATCGGCTGCCGTGTGCTGAAGGTGGTGGGCTTTGCATTTGGAGCGGGAACCAGGAACGCGGGTAGACCGAGTTGGATTTGCGGAAGCTGTCGGGGATTTCTTTGATGTCGACTGTGTCGAGGGTGACGCGGACGCGGACTCGTCCCCCCTTCCCCGGATCATCAACTAAAATAAACTTCCTCTTCTTCGCCTCCGGAATATCCCCAAACAGCGTAATCCTCTCATCTTCATCCATCTCGACCTTTCCCTTACTACTTCTAACCCCAATCGCCTGTCCCCCTCCTACCTGTCCACCACTATACGGCCCAGGTGTCATAGAAGGTCCATTCACGCTGGAAGGATTCGGGTATGGTGAAGAAGAGTAGGGACCGGAAGCGTAGACATGACTTTGGCGGACATTGCTGGGCGATGCGTCTGTTGGAGCGTCGGGAGCAGCGTGGTGATGATGATGTTGTTCATCTATGTATTCTTCATCTGTTTCGAAGAGAAGATGATCATATTAGCTTCACGTTTTAGCCGGTAAGCGAAAATTTGCGCAAGGAAAAGAAAGCAAGCAAAACGTGAGGGATGAAATGACAAGGTGGTAGCGCAACGCAAGGTGTTTGAGTTTGGGGCAGGTACAAGACATAATGTGATATGGATGTTGGGGTATGCCATGCAATGGGTATGATGAGCTCGCCCAATTTCTCAGCCAGGAATCCCTAAGATGTATAACCCCCAGCCAGAAAGTAGCAAGTGCAATGATGTATTATACAGGAATCTTTCTCTTTCGCAATTGAGCCCCAATTTCTGCAAAGTCCCAGAATAGTATCTTCCTCCCGCTCAACAGGTATTCGCGCAAAGAGGTAAAAGGTATCATAACACAAATGAGGTAATAGTAACATAAAAGTATCAATCACACGAGGCAACAGTTTCGCGAAGGTAATCACATCTGGTGAAACATACCGACTTCATCCCCTCCTTGCGTCTGTCCATCCGGGTGATTATGATGATGATGGAGTTGTGGACCGCCCATCCCACTCAACGAGCTAGGTTTGCCCATGTTACCCGCACCTCCTGGTCCGCCGCCTCCCATGTTTCCCGATGGTGGCATCCCTGTTGGACCACTGGGACCAGCCATGTGAGGAGTATGTGTAGCGGCTTGAACCGCCTTTCGATTGTTGATCTTAGCCATTCTGCGGACGCGTCTACTTCGCAATCGAGGGTCTTGGTTGCTGTTGCGCCAACTGTCGACTGCTCGCTGGATGAGACCTCGCTTTCCACGAAGACATGGGTTTAACTCTGCCAAAGCCCATCCGACAGTGTTGCACTCAGTCTCGTATACTAATCGATTGCCCCGGTATTGGTCCTTGCTGCAGCATGCTCTGGGGTAGACGCAGTTCTCAGTCTTGAATTCTGGGCTCAGCGTGTCAACATTGACAGACTCGACATCGCATCGGATGGTATATTCCATCTTTACGCGATCCCGAGAGTACTCAAACGCGATCCATTGTACGCCATTGTTATCTTGTCGAACCACAAGAGGCGTGGTCGCTGGAATTGGACCTGGAGCTGCGTTTGGATTGACACCACTGTTTCCACCAGGAACGTTGTTTTGAGTCATAGGTGGGCCATTCTGAGGATGCTGTTGTTGAGGAGGGCCAAGTGGAGGAGGTCGCGAGATCTGTGGTACTTGTGGCTCCATCTTCGTTCTTGGGCTACCTGTCATAGCTTGCTGTGCGTGCTGCGGGTGTTGCTGTTGCATCTGGTGTTGACCCGGCGCGTGTGACATGAGCAGATTTGGCTGAGAAGTCATCGATTGGTGGTGCTGTTGTTGCTGATGTGGTTGAGGCGCGTATGAAGGAGCTCCTTGGGGTGGCATCGGAGGATATTGCGACTGGGGACCTGCATAGTACATTTGGGTATTTTGCTGTAACTGCGAAGCCGGCGCGCCGTACATTCTCTGCTGGTCGTGTGCGGAAGGAGATGCAACAGATGCGGGAGAGTTCGATTGCGGCGTGTGGTAGATGGGAGGGTATGGGCGGTGCATTTGCGCGGCCGCCATGATGTCTGGAGTTTCTGGAGCTACAAACAAGTCAGTAACCAGCCTCTGAGAAGCAAGACGCGTTCGGCCTTGCGGCAACTTACCTGCAGATGAGTATGTACCAGATGCGCTGGGTGTACTGTATGGACTCGGGTGGGAGGTGTAGTATGGAAGCTCTTGGGGATGCTGTCCGCTAGGTCCTGGCGCACTCTGAGTGTACTGAGGGAGGCCGTGCTGAGGGTACGGATTGGGATGTTGCTGTGGCGGTGGAGGAGCAACCTGCTGGTGGTGTTGGTGTACAATGCTCGAGGGCCGAGGTTGTTGGAGGTGGTGCGGAGGTGGGGGACCTTGCTGCGCGCGGTGGGGAGGGTATTCCTGCTGCATTGATCGTAAGTGAAGGTTCCTCGGGGTGATAGTAAATGCGATGGCAAAATATAATAACCATTGAAGATGAGCAGACGCGACGCGATGTTTTGATACTTCAGACGTAAGAAAGCGTGTTGAGAATCCTGGCTGACGAGGGGGGTGCTGCCAGCTGCGGTACCCAGTGTCCGATCTTCTGCTTTTGGACTCACGCGCGCAAGCAATAACGGAGCAGTAAAAAACGTCTGGGGGAAGCTGACAAGGAGTTGCTCTGGGGAGTACCTTAGTATAACAGATGCCTTGCTCTATTATGCTATGACATGTTCAGACAGCTTGCCAAATTGGACCAGAAGGTTACAAGCGACAGTGCAGTGCAATGTCCGAGGGATGCGAGATTTTCGCAAGGCCTCACTTTTTAAGATAGTGGAGTGACGAGGGTAAAGTGGTAGGGTGCGGCGAACCTTATGAGATTTGAAGAAAACAGGTTGCCATGTGCCGGAGAATAGGAACGAAAGCAGAAACGCAAGACGCCAATGATCGGAGCGAGGATAAATGCGCGGACGAGGCAAGCAGTTGCAAGAGATGCCAAAAAGTGGATGGTGCGATGCTTGTGCTTTGGAGTTGAGCCTTGCTCTTGTCCTGGGCCTTCTCTTGAGATGACGGGTGACTAGGGAGGGGTTTGAGAACGTGGGTGGTGAGGAGGGGGGGGTGACTTGCTTGGTAGAGTGGGTGCTTTGGGGGCGATGGGGCTGGGTGGTGGTAGACGAGTGCGCTGCGACTAGAACAGCTTGGATGAGGAAGGATTGTCGAGTCTTGGGAAGACAGGGTATGAAGCAGGGTCTTATGAGGAACGGGTGTGATGTATCGTGTATCTCCAATTTGGCCCTGACCTGAGTAAGGCGCCGCTGGAAATTGGAGGTTCGGGGGTGTGCGGTGGGACAACGACAGCGCATGGAAGAAACGTGACAAGGTTTGTATTCGCATTGCGACAGGGTGCAGGGTTTGGGGGCCACAGACCAGGGCGGCGTCCAATGATATGTGCGCGCCGAAGGGATGCTGACTGTACCCATGTCTGCGAGTCCCTTTGCCAGGATGGACCCGAGCCTAGCAGGGGTCGCAATCCTGCTCTGCCGTCACTGGTGGTGGGCTGCGGCGGTGAGGAGCGGCGGCGAGGGCTAGTTTCTAGTTTCTCGGGAGAAAGATGACGCGGTGCCTAGCGTCGTGTCAAATTGCTAGGGGGCAAGAAGAGGGGCGAAACCAGGCCAGCGCCCGCAGATGTGTGGCAGCCATGACGGACGGACGAGGGTTGCTGCGGCGCCCCGCTTGCCCAGCCTTCCAGCCACCCAACAGGCGCACGCCCGCTTCTGCTCGACACCTGCGCTTGCACATGATGGCGAGTCTCCACTGAAAATAAGCTGCGTCCAAAATAAGCTGCAGGCCCCTTGATCTCGTTTAGGCCGAGGGAAGCCCTTGGCTGGACCCGCCGAGCAAACCACCCTGGAGGTGCGCCTCTTTGGGCCACCTTGTTTATGCAAACAATGCTTATGCACTGGAAATAATTCGGACAAAACAAAAATACAAAAATACAAAAATACACAAAAACACAGCACATTCAGCTCGCGATGCTGCTGCACCGTCGCCATTGGTAGACTTTGCACCGCAGTGTTGCGCGACGTTGCCTGCAAAAATGAGCGGTCGGAGACAGAGTCAAAAGCAGCGCACCATACAGTCAGTACTCGGTCAGGACAGTCAACCAAATCGCCACACCAAACAGACTCCGGACTGCCGATCAGGTTTCTGCACACCTTAACCGTTAAGCGAACTGTGCGACTAGACCCAGTGCGCCCTAGATCGAGGTCTGTGCTGACCCAATTTGAGTCTTCCGCGTGGGATTGGGCAGCATTGTGAGACCCTGGCCGCGATGCATGCACCCTAGCAATTGTGAAACGAGCCCACGAAATCCGCTCTTTCCCACCGTTCGAGTCCAGCAGGGTCCTGCTGAGACCTTGGCATGGCTGCCTGGTCCACTCATGATCTTCGAGAAGACATCGAAGCCACACCCCTCGCCAAGCCTGCGCCATCCCTTGCAATCAAGTGGAAGCGACTTGCGAATTTGGACGAGAGGCTTGCGAAGCAGGGAAGATTGCACTGGTGTAGCCATCGAGGACACGAGTACGATAATTCCAAGGACGAGAAATGCAGGAAATGACAAGAATGCGATCAAGAACAACGTCACGACGCGCAAGACAAGACGTTGTGTACTTACGTGATCCCCCGTGACCGCGACACCAGGTTCCTCTTTGTACGTCTGTCGATGAGCCATCTCGGTAGATGGGAATTATGTCCTGGGTCTGGAAATCGTGTCAGCCTCATTCTCCAGCCACCAGTATCCATGAGCAAACAAGCCACCGGTCGACCGTTGGAGTTTGAGACCCTCCAACGAAGGGCCGAACAGGGAATGATCATGCTATGCCATGCTTGCAACATCCGTGCGTTGCAAATCGGATTACAGGGAGCGCCAGGGCCGTCTCAACTTACGGGATATTTTTCAGGTACAAGTTCGAATACCGCAGGAAGCCTTCCTCGCGATAACTGGACGTGATGCTTTTTGGTCGATGCAGTGTGAAACGCCTGCCGTGACTCTGTACTCTAATTCCAACGTATCTGCTTCATCACCCGGGTCAGCATATAGCCATAACACGGCAAATCGATTGCTGGTTCTGCAACTGCAATGCAATCGCCGAAACGCATGACGGCGCTTCGTACGACAAAAATAGAAATGGATGCTGCACCCAGGGCCTCAAACCCCCGAGGCGATCGATCTGAAGAAACACAGGGGAAGCTTTCAAAGAGGGGGGATCGCAATGCGATCGATGCAGAGAAACACCAGAAATCTCAAAATAGAAGTATCTGGAGATAGAACTTTCTATGAGGCCTTTCTTGCGAGCGGCTGCCGGGTGTGCAATTCCCGAGTATCAGATGGAATTGCAGGCTGGATTCGATGTCCGAAGTATCTTCGAAACAAGGAACGGAACGGAAGGGAAACGGGCGATGGGATGGTGGGGTAGATGCCAGCGCTGCAAGTCGAACAGAAATGGGATGATCTGAACTACGCAGCGGAAGGCTTTTCCACCAAACCAAGCACATCGCTGGGAACGGAGGAGATGGTGGTGTTGAACAGGCCAGGTGCAAGGTTGTGGCGTACAACATTGCGACTACCTTTGACGAAGTGGGTCATTCCGCGTGCGCCGTGAATGGAACACCACGTTTTTCTCGCGCGAGACCAGCCACTAAGCCAGAACTTTCACACTGGAGAATCGTAGTCCAGGAACCAACTGAATGGTGCAACAAGCGATACAGGATAGCACTTGACTTGAAGAAATTGCGACGAGCTTACGTTTGCAAGTCCGCTCCAGCTGAAGAAGTATACGTAAAGACCGTTGCGCGGGGGCTTTTTTCCTGTTTTCGTGTCAGTTTCGTGCTCAAACAAAAAAAGCTGCAAATGATAGGTAGAGCAGGTGCAGCAAGCACCAGACTAGTTCATGCGTGAAATGGAAAGTTGCATACAGAAAGACTCAACACCGTCCAGGGCGATGGACCAGCAGCTAAACAATGACGCAACAATAATCTCGACGAGGCTGAAAATCGAGGGCTCAACGGAGACCGTTGTCTGTGGAAGACAAGGGACGTCAGTTCGAGGCACTGGGCTTGGAGATATAATATACAGGCATGGGTGGTTGGTAAACAACGAGCCAAGCTAAGCAGGGTTGGGTTGAGGAGCGAAGCCGAGGACAGGCCCGGCAATTAATTTAAAAAAGATCCAGGAGATGATGGGGTTGCAACAGGGGGCGAAGCTGGTCATGCAGCAGGCCATGATTGCGGATGGCACACTCGCTTACACCTCGAAGACGAGGGTGTGGTGTGGTGGGGAGAAAACAAGGATCCGGAACGCCATCGCGCGACAGGTCAAAAAACGAAATCTTGCACACAGATGAAAAGACCCAAGCCTGGAACGTACCTTGATGATGTAGCGTCTATCGCGTCTTCGTCTCGTTCATGAACAGAGAGGGCACACACCGAATCGGATCTCGCGGCTTGCTGGAAGAGTATGAAATTGTGCAGAAACCGTTTCTCTAAGAAAGTATCAGTATGCTGAAGTATCCATGCAACTGGGATAATGCCCCTTACGGGTGGGCGCGTGCGGCTGCCAAATATCCGAATTGCGATGGTTTTCGTACTACCTCAGATCTTCCTTCGTGCTCCCCACGGTGACGTCTCGAACGGGTCGCGGGAAGTACTTCTCCGCAAAGTGACTGAATGGTTCAGCGATCCGAAACTGCGGGTGAAATCTTGTAAGCGTGACCGAACAAGAAGGTTCACTGTCTTGACGCTGTGGTAGTTGGATGAACTCCGTGCGAGGTAAATCGAGATGCCTCAGATAGATTGGATGTCGTGTGCACCTCTTCCGAGGCCTGCGCAGACTTCTCCTTGCCGTCTCTCGTTGCTTGTGCCTCTTCTCGAAGATTTCCTGTCTTGTCCCTGTATGAACGCTCGAGTCCGGGGACCAAAGAGTCGGATGGGGATCCTCGCCGATACCTGGCGGTATCTTTGGGAGGGGCCTCTTGGATTCTGCAGAGTGCCTCTGCTGGGACACGTTGAACGGGTATGTAGGTCAGGATAGAGGCAGGAGCTGGGAAGGACGATATTCAGATCTGAGTAGCACATCGTCAGCATCGTGTATCCAAAGGTTTGTCACTGGCAGAAGGCGTGCATAAGATACCAGAGGATTGTGGGCTTCGCAGATGCCGTATTTGAATCGCAGAGGTCCTTGCGATCCTCTTCTGCGCTGCCGACGATGGAAACAGAATCGCGTGGGCGTTATCCCAACGGTTACCACGTTGCTAAGTTGTACGTAGGTTGTGCAAAAGAAGTTTCGCGAGGTGGCCGCCGTTCCAGCACGAGGTCGCTAAGATGTAAGGCGCCGAGACGCGTTCTGGAGCAGAGACTCGAAGGCGTTTACAATGACTCAAAAAAGGACCTTCAACCACACAACCGCGCCGCGACTCGACAGGAGAATAGGAAATTATTGGATCTCACCTTTTTCACTGATTATCGATCGGGGTGATGGTCGAGGCCGTCTGCAGTGCGAATGCCACGAGCGTCGTGAAAGCTATGCGCCGGCTGTCGTCGCGTTTGTGCAGCTCGAGATGCCGCAGTGGGGACAAGTTGGAGTCGTGATCCTGGGTTTGCGCACGCTTCTGCAGGTCGAAAACGGGTCGGCGGGTGCAAATGATCGCACGTGGACGCGTCGTGATACTCGTTCTGTGCGACGAAGAGTCGTGGTGGGTATTGCGACGGCCGTGTCACGTCAATTGAGCGTCGACAACAGTGATCGCGAACTTTTTTGCGATGGCCAGAATAGCTTCACCTGCCAAAACGTCGTAGCTTCAACGGTCAGCGGCCTGGCATGTGCTGTGCAGTGCGCTGCGGTGCGGGAGACCAGGATATGGGGTGCAAGCCCGTTGAACAGATCCTGGTGAAAGAATGCAGAAAGAAGCTGCCGAAAGCTTGATTGGAAACTGGGTTTTACCTGGCCGTGGCTCGAGAACCAGGGGGCGACACTGGCGAGGGCAGCAGCGATGGGTGAGTGGTGGTGTCTGGCAGGTCAGGTCTGGCAGGTCTGGGAGGTCTGGGATGTCTGGGATTCAGTGGGAGAACGGCCAGGTTTGAGTTCTGCTGGGCGGTGTCTGTGGTGGGTGAACTGGAACTGGTACTGGTGCTGATGCTGGTGCTGGTGGAAGTCCAAAGCGTGCAGGGACAAGGGAGGAAGAGCGAGACGGGAGTTTTTGACAGGAGCAGCGACGGGGGACCGTGGAGTGACGGAGGGAGGCTCGACGACTCGCTGCGATCGATGAATCAATCAATCAATAATTCCGCTGAAGAAAAGAGGAGACGGAAATGCAGAAGCAGGGAGGGGGAAACAGGGATATTAAGAGCTGAGGGGCGCTGTGCGGTGGGCGAATGGCAGCTGTGGACGAGAAAGCTAAAACACTTCTGTGTATGCTTCATATAACTACTCGGTCTAGACATCGTATCGTCCACGATGCGCTCCAACCAGGGAAGGAGAAGATTGTCAGATATATTATTACCTCGGGAGAGAGATGGCAGAACGGTTCGGGCGCTGCAAAAGATGTTGTATTCGTCCGGACGTTCGTGCGGTGGTCATCTCTGGGCCCCAAGACCAGTCGGGACTAGAATTCGGTCGTCCTCCTCGTATCTTCTTCACTTTCTGTCCGTATCGTGCCGCTGCCACATACGGCCAATACTCTATTCGAGCTCGTTGGGTCAAGAAGGCCAATAGGAAGTCTGCTACGGTTCCATGTATGAAAATAGAGTCGTGATATCTACCGTCGCTTTGTTCGGCTCCAGTGTTGAGGTGTCCCCTATTTCTTACATATCCAACAGTAACTCCTCTTCGGGCCACTCATTTCCTCTCCACTTCTCGGCATCCACCATCCACCTCACGATCCAATCCACTTCGCATGCACACACATCATCCAAATCTTTCCAAACTCGTAAAAAAGAAGCTTTTCTGAGTCACTTCATCCTCTCACTTCCTTCCACGAATAATAAGACGGCATACATATTGCATTACAGTACCACAGATTTTTGCCAATGGACGTCCAGTTTCTTCGCCACGCTCGAAACAAAGAGGCCGCTAGATAAGAATCCTTCAGCTCTGAAAGCAGACTGACACGCAATTGCATGAAATAGTACCGGATATGAGCTGCCTAAAGCGGAAGTTGGCGATCGACTGGTTCTGCACCAAATCGAAGCACCAAACCAAAGATGCGATGGGGATGGCGAACCACAGGTGTCGATGTTCATGTGCTCGATTACCAAGCTCGAGCCAAGTTTCTAAGTTTGTTCTCGTGCCTCTGCGGAGGCCGTATACAGATGAATAATTCATGCAAAACCTTCTCCCGAACGTTCGATGAATCGACGCTGGTGCTCACCGTCTCATGTCTAGCCTGTGTGGCACCGGCTCACTCGCCTTCCGATGCTGCGACGATTGTGATACTGCAGTCCATTCATTTACAATCACGCACAATCTCACGCTCTCCTCGACTGCCGAGTTGGGACTGATTCGAGGTTCGAAGTTCAATTGGACGTTGCGGCAGTCCCCAAAAAACTTTTGAGGGAAAACGGCTTCACCGCCACAACGCTAGCTGATAGAACTCGGACATTCATTTGTACAAGCCTCGCCGTTAGGCTGTGAGGTATTGTGTGTCATGCTCGGCTGGAGCAGCGTCTTTCATGATTCTCATGAGCTCTTCTCTTGTTCGTTTTCCCGGATGTCCCTTCCTTCTCGTGAGAGCCAATCACTAACCTAGTCAAACGACCTTTTTACCCGGAATGAGCGTTTTGCTTGCTGTCAGGAGGAAGAGTCTCCGAAATTTGCCTTCGACCCCCAATCGTCAAGTTATTTTGAAGCTCATTATCGCCATGTGCGTACGCGGCTTCATGAGAGGACGTTGAAGATATCAGAGCTTCACGATGCGTTTAGTTTACTGCTGACCCACGACCGGCAGATCGCATCTGCCAGGCTGAATGTTCCGGCATCGTGAACCATTCGTAAGGCTGGTAGTTACTCAACCCTCAAGGTCGTGAAGCCTTGCCTGGTTGATCGGAGAATTTCTACCGCTGTTAAAGAACTTCTCCCTCGAGGGTTGACAGCTGTGCACTTGCGCCAAATTTTGACTTGTCAGAGCGTTGAAAGTGGGTGGCCATGGTGCCTGGTCAGACGATCTCGAGCCTCAGCGGCATCCCTACCAGAGCTTTAAGGGACGGCAAATGCTGCAGTTGATGCCCCCAACTTCTCGACATCACTTCATCATCGCCTTCTACCCCAGCAAACGAGCAGTTTTCTCAGCTGTTCTGCTCGAGACAATGCACGGGAGTGGCACATGGCAGGTGCATGAAATTCAATGAACTCAATGCCCAATCCTTGGACACAGAATCTTCAAGTCGCCCGAGACTTTCAAGTTCAACGGCAGACGTTTCTCACTTCTGCAGGCCCTGGCCGTGGGGAGGTGGAAGTGGAAGGTGTGTGCCATGCTGGTCGAGTGGCTCCGGCAAAGTTTGGGCGAACGGCGCAGACTAGAAGGACGCCATCATCCTTGATTTCTTGTCTGCTGGTCTCGCGCTGGTCTCACCCACACAGCACCGTTGAACGCCGCCGTCCGCCTCCCCTGTTTGACAGCTTTTGATTCCCTGGCCTTGCGCGACAATGCCTGCTCACATGCAAACGCAATATCAACCACATCCTGTTCAGTGATCGTGCAGCAGACAGGCCAGCTCCGTACCTGACAGCAAGCTTCATCCCAGTAGACACGGCAGCAGAACTCCTTCACCAACATCAACATCAACAACACCAGCTGCCAAAGACACGATGTCGGACGAACGCAAGAAATTGCGTGAGAAAATTCCGTAGTACCTCGGTACCTGAATCGTGGTAGCGGGAGCCTTTACACGAGTACGAGTACGTAGTAAGACATCGGGTCGTAACTCTCTTTCAGCCCGTCGGAAGCATCTCAGTGATTGAGGGAAATAAATTCTCAAAAAATTCCGACATCAACGGCAAGTACCGTAATCTCAACACTGATCTTCTATGTTTAGCTTTCTCATGCTTAAACTTAAAGTGGTAGTATATGGACCATTTCGAGCTACGTTTAGAGAAACTCCACTTTTGAAGATCTTTACCTTCTCACGATGCCTTCAATCAAAAAGTCTGTTAGCGATCAAGTAACAGCTCCCAAATAACCGGCCGTCCGACGATGATTTAGACTTCTGGCGTGACTTCATTCCTTTCTCAGTCCACGAGCACCTCCGAAGGTATTCTTAGCATAAAATGTTTCTCCCTTCATATCCTCATCCTCAAACATATCCATCCATCCATCCTCCCCAAAGGAAACTTCGTCAAACAATTCCCTAATCAATCTTAGCGCAAGCGTCTACCAAGATAACTAATTAATGGAAGGGTACAAACAGATACAGTGGACCCTCCTCCGCCGTTTCACAAAAACATCCGCGCTGCCCAAAGCACACAGCCTCATCCACCAACACCTCGCACGGCCTTTTGCATCTCCAACTCCAAGCCGAATTTTCCTTCCGAGTTTCAACAGACATCGGGTATCATATCACATCACATCACATCACATCACATCACATCACATCACATCACATCCTCCAGATCTCCAGTTTCTTTCCAAATCAAACATCAAATCAAACACTCAAAACGCAGATTCTCCAGCCATCAAACAAACTCTGAGTCTGTTCATCGAAGTTCCCAACCTCGCTTAACACATCTGATATGCCTCCACTCATGCACCTCTTCTCTCCTCTCATTCGAAAAGGTCTCAGGATGAGGCTGCATCGAAATCTAGACCACTCAGTCACGTACCCACATCCATCCTCAATATAACATTCAAGATCGCATATACATCTCTTCTCCACAAACACATCACCAGATCTCTCTCACGTTTCTTCATCTGTCAATCGCAAAAGAAAAACTACTTTATTCCAACCTGCCACGTCGACTGCCAACACTTCCTATCAAAGTCTTCCGAGATTATGGACCGAGACATCCGGATTCGTACCTATCAATGGCATCACCGCCTTTTCCCTTTCCCATTCCCATTTTCCATGCTTCTCCAACCACCACCTCAATCCAAGACAATCCGTTTGTCCCTCCCCTCATTCGCTCTTTTTCTCGCACAAAAGCAGCGTCCCTTTTCCTTCCTCATCATGTTCACAAAGCACATGACACCTTCTCTCGCGGGGTTGGTTCCTCCCACCAACCAATAACCTCACCCCACAGCCCTATATCAAACCCGCATATACCCTCCATCAACCGCGCACCAATCTGAAACAAATATTCATTCATCCATACATTTTATCGCATGTGATTTGAGCGCTCTTTCGGCCCGCATTAGACCACTGTGCCTCTGTTATGCATGACGTCCATACATCTCTCCACGCGTCTATTCGTCTGCCCAAGCCTCGAGACGCGAAAAAAAAGAAAATATCGAAATGCCGAACCGAAGTAGCGTAATGCACGAAGGATGCGAGTACGCAAGTAGCTCAGAGAGAACCGCCCACTACCCATCAGGTACACTGCAAGTGAAAGGGATGTGAAAGGATGGAGCGTGCGTAAGCCACAATATAAATCCCTTCCCACTCGATATAGAGTTCCAACTCTCTTCTATTACTATCATGTCATTCTTACTTCTCAACGTCTTATTCCCAGCTTAGACTTGCCGGTTCCGTATGCGCAACATGATCGATTGCTTTTGGTCTCCGAATAGCTGGGCAGAAAAAAGAGAATTGCCGGCATCGTCATCAGCGGCGAAGGGCTGCCTAAATGGGGACTCTGTCGCGAATATGTGAGCTATATATCTGCGATTCTGAGAATGCGATTGGAGGAGTGATACGAAGGTAAAATGTATAATACTTTCTATAGTATACCGTCAAAGCAAAGCACATTCCTCCTCGTGTCATGCTCACCCAAACAGAATTGTTGAGAAAAAGGGAGATCACTCTGACGACAGGAGAGATGAAATCATGCATCTAAAATGCCCGTTGAGAAGTTCAGGAAATGAAAGCATGAGAAAATCCGATATAGAGATTCCCTCCCGCTTCAAGATCTGGGACCAGAACTGCGAAGCGGGACGGGATGGTAAGTCACCTCTTGCCCTCCCTTGCTTCCTCTTCTACCCGATCTTGAGAACCCTCGAGGGAGGACCGACATCCATGACTCCACCCACCCCACTACTGCATCTCATAGTCGAAGGGGAAACTTCTCCGTTCCCCGAATGCTTGAGGGTTCCGAGTATTCCCTGGACGTGTACCTGAAGATCTGACCGGGTGCAGGAGCGTTGTTGATGCCGCCGATATTACTGAAGATGAGATGCATGTGAAGTGATGAGGTGATATGACATGCCGCTGGGCAAGCAAGGTAAAGTGCATGGGAGAGGTAAGTTTGTGGATGTTTTCGACGGCCCGAAAAGAGAGGGATTTTTTTGAGAAGTCTGCATTTTGACAGCTTGCCAATTAACACGCGCCCAGCCTTGAGTCCCTTGAATCCTTGAAGTTGACAGGACGAGGCTGAGATCAAGGTCATGAGAGGAAAGCAAACAGAACAAAGACGAGGAAAGAATTGCGGAGTGCGGAGTACCGGTACGGACGTTAAAAATGACTTCGTTGTTCTTTCGAGCAAGTATTTTGAACTCAAGTATGAGCTTCTTTCCGCATTCGCTTTCGCATCCTTTCCACATTGTTCTCGTTGTTCTCGTTAAGCCTGCTTCAAGTAGTGTCAATGAATTCTCGTTCACGTGATAGGCTCAACCAACCCTGGTCGACAGCAACGACCATCGTCACTGCCTCCTCATCAACAGCATCAAAATCTTCATCTTCTCCATAAAGTTCCTGTTCGTGGTCTCGCTCTCGTTCCAGTTCTCTTCCCACATAGCCTTATCAGATTTAAATCCGAGGCACGTGGATCGCATCATCATTTGCCCTCATCACGACATCGCCAAATGCAGTAACCACCGCATCACATCACCGTTCAGCGGAGACAGACTCCATTTCCAGCTTCTACGCGTCTTCTATCACCCCGTTTATCACGGTAGCACAAACTCTATCCCTCGATACCATCTGGTAATTGGCGGCCAAGTGGTTGGGAATTGGAGCTCAAGACGGGCATGCGGGGCACGCATATTGCTAAGATGCTACCCTGATGAAAGAATTCCGAGAGAAGGGAAAATGCAGGTAGGAAGGATAGTTCCTATATGATGCTATTCAACTTTTTCCCCTTCCCTCTTTCGTTCCTGCTTGCTTGCTTGCTTGCTTCAGTTTGTAGTTCGTGAAGATCAACGTTCAAGCATCGAAGCTGCATCGCCACCCTGCGCATCGAGCTTCACCCCTACCTTGAGCTCTCGATAGTTTCAACCAGCATCAAAATGGCATCCCACGATCCAGAAAAAGCAGCTCTCGAGCACCCCACCAACTCTCAATCTCCAAGCCTCAACCCAGACGAAATCTCCCCTGCTCATGCTGGCTACCAAGATGAGAACTACGAGCTCTACAAAAACGGCAGAGAAGTCGATTATGACCCCGCAGAAGTAAAACGCGTACTGCGGAAAGTCGATTTCAGGATCATACCGATTTTGTTTGTGACATATATGTTGCAGTATTTGGATAAGAATAGCTTGAATTTTGCGAGTGTTTATGGGTTGCAGAAGGGGACGCATTTGCATGGGCAGGATTATTCTTGGTTGGGTATGCTTAAGCCTCCTGGGTGAGGGTTGGGTGTGTGCTGATGTGAATCATAGGATCTATCTTCTATTTTGGATACCTCTTCTTTCAGTTTCCTTCTGGGTATCTGCTTCAGAAATTGCCGATTGGGAAGTTCTTGTCTTTTGCTACTATTGGGTGGGGTATCATCCTCATCACTACGCCAGCATGTAAAAGCTTTGCTGGCATCGCTACCAATCGTTTCTTGCTGTAAGTCCCTCGCTCTCCATTCCAAGACCTCAATTGACCCCTCCCAGCGGCGCTGTTGAGGCAACGGTCAATCCAGGCTTTGTTTTGCTCATGTCCATCTGGTATACCTCCGCCGAACAACCCCTCCGTCTCGAAATCTACTACTGCACGAATGGTATAGCTACAATGTTCGGGGGTCTCATCGGCTACGCAGTCGGGCACATCACCACCGGCCTCCAAAAATGGATGTACGTCTTCATAATCTTCGGCTCCCTCTCCATAGCCTGGGGAATCGTCTCCCTCATCGTCCTCCCCGACCTTCCCTCCACAGCAAAATTCCTCACCGAAACCGAGCGCTCAATCGCAGTCAACCGCGTAGCCCGCAATAAACAAGGAGTCAAGAACAGCCACTTTCAACGCTACCAAGCTATCCAAACAATCAAAGATCCAAAAACATGGATCCTATTCATCATGGCAACCGGTGCCCAAGTCCCCAACTCTGCATTGACATCCTTCACATCCATCATCGTCGGCTCGTTCGGCTTCTCTACCTTGGGGACGCAATATCTCCAAATCCCCGGTGGAGCAGTACAATTCCTGGCTTTACTATTCGGTGGCTGGGTCTGTACTCGCTGGCCAAACAACACTCGTTGCGCTACTATGATATTTGCGAATTGTGTTTGTATCATCGGAGCGGGATTATTGGTGGGGTTGCCGAGTAAGAATAAATGGGGGAGATTGGTGGCATTGTGGTTGTGTTATTTTCAGGGGTTGGGGTTTAGTATGAGTTTGACGATGGTGAGTAGTAATGTAGCGGGGTATACGAAGAAGCAGTTGACTGGGGCGGTGCTGTTTACGGGGTATTGTGTTGGGAATATCATTGGTCCTCAGACTTTTATCAGTAGTGAAGCTCGTGAGTTTTCTTCCCCTCCTTTTCTCGCTTGGAGAACTAACATTTTGAAGCGGGGTATCATAGCGCATACATTGCTATGCTTGTTGGCTACAGCGTCAAGCTTGCAGCCGTGATTGTGCTGTATATTTACATGTACCGAGTCAACAAGTCTCGAGACGCAGAGCACGCTGCTCGTGGTGAGCTAAGCGAAGAAGAGGAAAGGGAAGCTATTGAGAAGGGCATGTTGGATCAGACGGAGATTGACAACAAAGGCTTCAGATATATTCTTTGAGCGAATCCATCTCATCTCCAATGGAAATACAATTCTCCGCAACCTCATCGCTCCCTTTTGTCATAACAAGCTATAAAACTAAATCCGAGCTCTAAGAATATGCGGCTGATCTACAGATTCTCGACATACTCTGCTGGATGTAGCTTTCAGCGAATACCCTATTACCCAAGGCTCTATCAACTTATCTCCGAAACCTCAAAGTTTATATACGACCGTCTGGCCATCACTAACTCCCGTGCCAGTTCAACACCTTTGCCCGGTCCATCTATGAACCTTCTCTGTTCTCAAACAGCAACTTTAGTAGCTTAACCACACAACACGCGCTGCATCGGTCTTGATTATCAAAGTCTCCTTAGCAGCAAATCACCGTTCTAGCCAAACACGATGATGTCAAATGATCCTCAAGTCCTACTGGCAGCAGTCCGCAAACCCTGGATACCCATCCACCTTCAGCCGACCCCACCACAAATCCTTATCCAGCATCATCCATATCTAGACTCGTTGCCTTTTCCGCGGCTACGAGCTCGTGCCATCACGCTTTCAGCTACTTCGCCTCAGCTGTTTGACTCTAGGAGCTTAAGATGGCCATTTTTAGAGAGTGGCTGTTTTGTTTCAGGAGTGGTGATCGACTTGATCATAGGCAACCTTGTGATATATGAAGCTGGGAAGCTGCGCCTTGGTTTTGACAAAGTGGAAGTTGTTAATTGGCTAGCAAGAGAAAATGCGTAAAAAATAGAGTTGAGTTTGTGAAACAACTCGAAGTTGTAAGGATCTCTACAAGGTATTGGCGAGGGGAAACACAATTCAATTTTGAAAATCAAAGCTAGATGGAGTTGTCTCTTGTCACATCTCATTGGCTTTATGAGTGTAAATTTCTGCTATTGGACCGAACCTTCAATTGATGGAGATGACGAAAACTTCAGAAAAGATTCTGGACATTCTCCTCTACGCGTTACCCCGCTTAGCCACAGCTTTAACTTGTACTCCGCTTCTTGCTAACCCTGCAAAACCAGGGACCCAATCATTCTTATGAAATGTTCTTTATGCAAGCGGGCAAGATTTTTCAGCGTTGAAATAAATAAATAAATAAATAGATTTATAGAAGTTAAAGCAGTAAAGCGGGTATCCTCTATACATGCTCGAATCATTAGTCCTCATCATGCTTAGAAGAGCTTAGCAAGAGACTGTAACACCAGGAGCGAGTGGAGTACCTAATGAGAGATAGTAGCTATCATGTCTAACAACAAATCACTTGCAAATACATCATAGACCAGGGCTGACAGGGGAACCGATAGGAGGTGAGTGAACTTGGTATGTGGCCCCAGTAATGGTTTGATCTGTCTTTTGACTCCATCTCGGCGGCCCTTCAAGCTCACTCGGCGGCGGGGCGTAGACTTGAGGGCTTCCAGGACCGGTGGTAGGGGGTTGTGGATTTGCCGCGGTTGGCCAAGCTCCGTACGGATATGCTTGTGACATTTGTACCTGGCGGCGTTCTTGTCGGCGCTGACGAACTCGTTTACTGACGATAAACCAGACGACAGCTATAAATATCAACGCTGCCGCGCCGCCAATGGAGATTCCAATGATAGCGCCAGTGGATAGACCTGGAGATGGTGGGATAGGTGGCGGGGTCGTTGTACTGGACGAGGTGGAACTGGAAGTTGAGGTGGCAATAGTGGAAGTGGGAGTACGTGTGATCGACGCCTTCCTTTGAAAAAGAGTTTGGAGGAGGCCATTTCCGGGATCATATCCACCTTTGGGAGTGACCTGTGTTGCTCCACCATTCTTGTTGCCTCCCACAACGCCGTAAACATCGACTGGAACAACGTTTGTTGTTACATTATCGTTGAACAACGCCCAATATGTCTGATTATTGCCATCATTGTTTATCGTTCCCGTCCAAAGGTTGTGTTGGCCCCAGTATTCGTACGCACCATCGCACATATCACTATTAGGATAAGTACCGCCTATGACTAGCATCTGAGACATCGACTTGACGATGTTACAGGAAGCGGAGTAGTGTCCGAAATCGTACGTGGCATTTCCAGATGTATCGGGAAACACTTTCACCCAGGTGAATGAAGGTAAACTCAAAATATAAACATCGTTGAAGGCAGTGACGTTCACTTCAGGAGGTGGTGCATTGAGACCGCCCCATAGGTATCTTCGTTTGTCAGCACGTTTTAGGAGAAAAATGTCGCGTCCGCTGAAACTTACATGTTGTAGCTTGACTGATCTGGTGCCCAAGCAACATCAGCACAGAATCGGCGTCTTGTCTGTGGTATTACTCCAACTGCCGTCTGAGTAAACCAATTATCTTCCGAAGGATCATAAATGAGAATCTTATTCATCGGCTGGGGAGCTTGAGTGCCATTTCCATAAGGATCGAGAATGCCGCCAATGTATACGAGCAATCCAGTATCGCCAGCTGGGATCCACAACAGAGCACCCTCTGCTCTCGGAAATTTGTCTGGGGCACTCGCTCCTGTGAACTTGTTTGTATCGTATTCGTATCGATAGAGATTCGAAGTCATCGCTGGGGGTTGAGTCCACCCTTGCATAGAAGTGTTACTGACCCATCCGCCATAGTAGTAGCCCTCCCCAGTCTCTGAAATACCAACTCCGGCGCTATATGAGGTGATGTTGGGTTGCACAGTAGCGCTGGGCGGTCCAAGGTCATTCCACTTGTCGGAGGGGATGTCGTAGCTGAACAAGTGGAATTGCTGTGGAAGGCCTTTAAGCAATGCACCTCCGAAAAGATAAAACCTCTTCTTGACGTTATCGCCCCAGAGAGCTCCTCCTTGTACGGTTGGGACAACATTTGGGTCCTTATTCAGGCTGATATTGAGCTGAGGCCAAGCTTCCGGGGTGTTTTTCGTGAGGTTATTAAGATCGTGGCAACTCAGCCAGGTATCTTGAACATCATGTTAGCTATCGTCAATCGGGTGGTAATTCACATACTCTCATAGTCTGTGTGATCTTGAGCAAACGTATCGTAGTTTACCCAGCCACCATCGATGTAAAGCTTATCGTCGATGACAGTAGTCTGATGTCCATACCTCCTGCAGAAGTTATTGAGAGGGTTTTGGAGAGCGTAGCTGCCTTGAATAACGATCAATAATACGAATGCTAATCGCGCTTGATTTCGTAGCAAAGATGAAGCAAGGCTGGCGGCCCGCACCGAGTGACATCGGATACAAGAAGGCTCCATCGCTGGTCGGGCTTCTGCTCGTGAAACCGAGGGAGAGGCAAGATGGAAGATGAAACTTTTAACTCGGAGACGTGAAAGAGCACAGAGTCCAGCTTATATCCTGCTACCAGGGTAGATCAGGCTCTGCAGTCGTACTGTGTGTCTCTGCAGGCACAACAATAACGCCATGTAGTCGAATGATGAGGGGTTCTCAAGACCCTACCAATTGATTAAAATGGCTTGGACCACGCTTGAGCTGGATTTGGGTATCACAACACGATTTTTGCTGTGATGGCTTGCATCAGTGTGAGACACAATCGATAGCGTGCAAACCCATCGAGACGTGATACACCACCAACAATCTCAGTAAGAGTTCTTCATCACGGATTTCCAGACCTGATGCACGAAAGAATATGAGAGAGCTAACTTAGTATAGTGCGCTGCAGAATTGGAAAGGTTCCTGTTTGCATAGCATGCCCGTGGAGTAGGCGCTAAGCCTTGCGTAACAACAACTTAACCAATACTCTCCAAAGGCGCATCGGATTTTGTTTTGCTCGTATCCTGCAGAGAAGCGAAGTTACTTGACCAGCCAAGGCTTGGCTTCGGGACGGCCAATGGGCAAGGAGAACTGCAACTCGCATGCAATGGACATTGCCGCAAAATCGAAGCCACAATTTCCTAAAACAACACAGCTGACGCATCAAAAAGTTTATCCAATTGAGTGACGAGAGCAAGCATGGTGATGATGAATGCTCTTCCAAATCTGGTCACCTTGGCCATATTAATGCACAGCATGGTAAGTAGTGTCGTGCTGTTAAGAGGAGACTGTCCAAATAATACTTCAAAATTTATAATAAAATTTATGTGAAGTTTTAATAATTTAATTATAGATGTTTTAATAAAATTTTTACTTATTAATTAATAAATTCGACGAATTTAACGACGATGAAAATAAATTAATTGATTTTTTTTAACGAGATTGCGTTAAAAACAAACGTAAAGCTTTGTATAATTAATAAGCCTTGGCTTATATATAAAATGCCTTTGGACACTTGCAATCACTTCAACAAGAGGATTTGAAGGCACCAGATGTTCACCTTTATATCACTGAGAACTTTGAGCACTGGGCCTCAACATCATACCTCATTCGCCTTCCCCTTCCTTTTCGCCACCACCCTTCTTCTTCCAAAACCCCACCAACAATCCCGGCCCCTTCTCCTCCCTCCTCTTCTCCTTCTCAGCTTCCCTCTTCGCCACCTTGCTCTTCTCCCGCTTCGACCAATCATCATCCACGCCCTTCTTCCACTCCTTATACAGCTCTTTATCTCTCGGTGGTAAATCTCTCGACTTCTTCATCTTTTTATGATCCAAAATCGAATCATCGACCGTAAATCCCCATTTCATAGGATTCAATTCTCCCTTGCGACGAGCCAGACCGTGAACCTTTCCCCAGTGAGCGGAATCGGAAGCTTCGTACCATTTGAGACCTTTCTTTCGGTCTTCTTCCGGGATTGGTGTTAGGGGTGGTTTAGATGCTTTAAGTTGGGATCCGGCATTCTCACTGGGTGCCTTTGGTTGACTTCCACCCGCTCCGTTAGGTAATTTGGGTTGACTTGCGCTCCGTTTGCTGCCTCCTTTTTTTGCACTTTCGCCTCCCCCACCTCCAGTAGGAGCTTTATCCGAGTTTTCGCTCGCTGCTGCGCCTTTATCTCTGCTGCCTTCCTTACTGCCCTTTACTCCGCTCCCATCTCTGCTTCCACTAGGACTCTTAATCTCTTTGCTGGCCCCTGCTCTAGCGCTTCCTCCACCACCACCACCGGATGCTTGTTTATGAGAAGGGTGTGGTGTTGCACCTGCGCTCCCTCTAGCCTCTTTGCTTCCTCCATTTCCTGCACGAGAAGGATATAGAAATACTTTATTAGAAGGATGCGGAGTTGCACCTGCACTCCCTCTGACCTCTTTACTACCACCACCTGCCGAGCCTGCTGGGGATGATTTATGGGAAGGGTGCGGAGTTCCACCAGCACTTCCCTTCTCCCCACCTCCACTTATTACTCTGCTTCCCTCCTTGCCACCTTTACTACCTCCACTCCCTTCCTTACTACCATTTTTCGCACTCGCATTTGCACCGGAGCCGGCAGAGGATGGTTTGCGTCCAGGATGTGGTGTCCCACCTGCACTCCCATGACCCTCTTTACTGCCTCTTTCTTTTCCGCCACTTCCTCCGTTTCCCTTGTTATCATGAGAGCGCGGTCTAGAACCACTACCGCTGCCACTATTAGTATGTGAACGCGGTTTTTTGGAGTGCTCTTTTGAGGCGTGGGGTGAGCTAGGTGGTGGCTGGCCGGTGAGCTTTTGGATTTGAGCTGAGACGTGAGGGTCTGGTTTGGAGACGGATTTCTTGGGTGTTTGTGCTGACATTCTTGTGTTTTTGACGAGAGGTGGCGAGTTTTAGAGGTGTATTGGTGTTCAAGTATCAAAGAGGAAGGTTGAGATGTACTAGTTCTGAGAGCGAAGACATGGTGGGTGAGACTGGGATAAGAGAAGGCAAATGAAAGATTCAGAGAGGTGGTTCGGATGTGAAAGTGAGGAAGGGGTCGTGATTGAGGGTATGTTGGGCAGGACGACCATGGCTGTGAATGAAAACGAAGAGAGCTGACAGATGTATATGGCTTGAGGTTCTGACACTGGACAAGAGACAAATAATAGCAGATTTGAATTTGAATTCTTTAATTCTACACTTGCTCCAAGTCTTGCGGGAGAGTATCTCAGGTCACAGTTCATCACTTTGAATGCAGTAGCAAGCCCCGTCGCGGAAAAGAGATCCCATAGCAAGGTGACGATGACAAAAGATCCACGTTACTGTATGGACTCTTGAACTGTAGACTATAAACTGGAGAATCGGAACGCCATAGATAAAAGACTCCAGAAGCCATGCTGACAACAGGGCATCGGGGCCATGGAAGAGAGGAAATATGCGAAAGCCTCTCTAAAAACCTTGAACAACGTTCCACCTGGAAGAGCATAATCGATTCCTCAATGTCCTAAACTTCAGAATTTGGTTAAAGTCTTCAACGTGAACATAAGTTCAAGTAGTCATGAGTCTGCAGCTGGACGTTAAAGTCTTTCGCCCTATCATCTATCCACTCTTATGGACATGAATGTCTCACCCTTCGCTATCCGCATATTCACGACGCGTCATGTAGAATGAGTGCAACTTCTGGCATCAAGTTAATGTCAGGGACAAGAAGTCTATTTGTGCCCCAATTCCTGTCTAGATACCTGTGCCAGTGACCGACATAACTTCACGTAGATGGGAAGAACGTACTATCAGAGTCCATCATTCAAGATCCTCCTGCCTTAAAGTCGTGACGGCAACCTTCTTTTCGAATTTGGGAATAGATGGAGCACACCCGGTGGAAATCTTCTTCGACTTATGACTCTTGAGTTTGGTCTTGACGGTGGTAACGTCGGAAGTGTCCGCGTCGCTAAGCATTGGTGCGTTGAAGGGAGTAATCGAACTTTTCACTTGTAGCTTTCACCTCTGTTCCTCGTATTTCGAGACGTATGATGGATATTTTATACATTTCCGGAAGAGTGACTCTGCAGCTTAAGAACAATTCAAGTTGGTACTTGGGGAGCAGGGCAGACAAGGCTGGAAGCGTTCGCCGTTTGCCATAAGGACTTTGAGGGTTTGACAAATGTCCGGAACATACTGCAATTGAAAACTTTCTTCTCTCAAAGCATCATCACTATCATGGTGGCCTTGTCACAGAAGAATAACAGATGGAGTGTTTCAACGAACATAGATTGTGAGTCTATGTAAAATGCAACGAGGTACGAGGTAACTAAAGTGGACTCAGTCCAAAACCATGCACACGCCCGATCTTTCTTATCATCCACCACTACTCCAACGCCTCCACTCATGTTCCAACTGTCCGGTACATCGATATTTATCCCCCGATGGCGCGTCCATCTCCTTAAACATCAATCATCTGGCCATGACCACAGCGAACTTAAAAGCGACCATCAGCCTACAAATGTTAGTAAAGAACACGAATGTAAAGTCTGATTAAGTAGATGTTATTGGAGAGCTTACCATGCAATGTGCACAAGCTGAACCGTTAACCCAAACCCTGTGTGGGCAGTTGTGACTCAACCAATACTTGCAATTGTATTTGAAATATCCACCTGAGCCGCTCATTTTGTTGGTGTTTGCTAGTAGGATAGGTTGTTTGTTGTGTTGATAGTGGCTGGAGATGTGTATGTAGATTTGTTCTGTAGATAACTAGTATTGATCTTGTGTGTTTGAAGATGTAGTTGTTTTGTCTGGTGTGGATGTGGATGTAGGAAAGAAGGAGAAGAAGGACGGTCGAAGCAGAGCTTTTATAGTCGAGGACCTCCTAATGTGAGTAACCATCTCAACTGTTTGGCTCAAAGAAAGCGTCAATGATTCGAGGATAGAGCCAGATATGACACAAAACAGGGAAGGCGACATTCATCCATTGCCTCCGGGCTGGATTCAATAATCTGGTGACTGGAACATCAGTTTACCTGTGAATTTATCAGATGCGTCTGAACAATCACGACCCGCTAAATGGATGGCAGAAGTTAAGCATCCCCTCGAGCTTGGAATCATGTGAAGAAAAGGATCAATCATGAAGCTCATGTGAGATAAGTAGAATTTAGCGAGAATAAGCGATGCATTAAGGAGGTGGGGTATATTGGGCTGTGGTGTGCCTCTGAAAAATGCAGTTCCCCCATTCAACCAAGGTGAACTTCTAGGCGTCCCACTTATAGTTTCGTTTAATATGGAATTGGAAATTTTCTTTGATTCAGATTATTAAGGAGGGGTGAGCGTCAGGAATTCTGCATCAGAGACGGAAACAGATACGCAGAGGTATCCACTCGATAACCTTGTATCTCTGTGATGGGGATATGGAGAGGTTATCCACAGTAGAAGAAGACTGTCTCAAATTGTTAAATTTGCCGATCTTAAGGGCTAGGACGTCAAGCATGACTTAGAGCGGAATGAAGCAACGACGTGAATCTTTAGAAACCATCCATATATTGAAAGACTACTCGTCGTCTCGGAAATAATTTAATCTATAAATTGACCTAGAACTTTAGGGAAATCCGAGGCGCCAATCCGAAGTACCCCGAAGCAAGAATCGGATACAACGTCGCATTCTGATTATAACTCTGATAATCTACACCCACCGCACTCGCAGTATTATCAGCGCCACACTCGTACCAAAATCAAATACAAAGGTCTGAATAATGCCACTGATTGCAACACTGGCATCAAATCCTGCTTCGAGGAGATACTTGTACTTCTCCCACCAAGGACCATATCGTCGTTTGATGTAATGCATGAAGATGAACATAGATAGATGCCGTTAGTAGCATATGAGAGGTTGTTGCCGCCGGTCCAGTTCAGAGCCCCATTTTCTGATCCGAGATGTAGTTCTCTGCTCGAGAGTTGAAGTTCTGTCCGTAGGCTGTGACGATAATGAGAGCCTCTGAATTTCCCACGAACCAGTATCCGGCAAGAAGTTGGAAGAGCACATCGAAGCCCATCGTAACATTGGCATTCGCCAGCAACAAAGCTGAGGGGATCAAGAAGACAGCGCTGAGCCCGACAACTGAAAAAGTGCTCAGATAGGAGTATCGACATGGTATGCCTTGAGAGCCACGATACCAAGAACAAGAGAGATCAGAAGGACAGCAATGAACCGCCAATCTGCGACTTCCGGATATCCTCTCATCATCCTCGAATTTAGGTCATCGTTATCACCGAATGCAGAATTCTTGTAGCGAATACCTAGATATATGTTGTAAGATCCCCCCGTACAAGGACTCGTAGTGGTGAATGGAGGCATAGAAAAAAGTCATTTGATACTAAGTAAACTA
The DNA here is from genome assembly GCA_014904845.1 of Acephala macrosclerotiorum. Classification (NCBI taxonomy): domain Eukaryota; kingdom Fungi; phylum Ascomycota; class Leotiomycetes; order Helotiales; family Mollisiaceae; genus Acephala; species Acephala macrosclerotiorum. Next base: position 92,650 of record MU119239.1, read on the forward strand.
GGCACCCTGCCCAAAGACATTGGCGCCAGAGAAGTACAGTACTACAGTAGTCCGTAACTCTTGTACTTCTCGATGTCAACTCTATCACCCTTGCCATTCAAGATTTGAGTGACGTATTACACGGTCCCATTATTGGTGAATAATTCGTTGCTGTTGATGGGTGTGTAGGCAGACCAGGAGAAGTTGGAGTAATACATCGCGACGATGATGATCCCGGAAAAGGCACGAGCACCGTATTGTTGGATAGCGCTAAAGAAGGGCGTGACAAGTATTCCAGTATCAGCAACGCTCCAGTCAAAGGTAGCCCAAGGGGTTGAAGCCCATCCAGCCATAGAAGCCTGTTACTATCCCGAATTGAACTTGCTTGGTGCTCTCTAGATCATTTAGTTGAAGGTATGAAGGGCGTTGAAGAGGAAGTTGGGAATCTAAAAGTAGAGAAATATGGCTAGGAATGACTACATGAAGAATCTTTTATCGCGTGTCAGCCCTGAAAGGAGACTTAGACCGAACAGCGTCAATAGACAAAGCCGGTTTCGAGGGCAATCTCACCTGTATCTGGACATCATTCATCCATTCACAACCTCACTTTTCTTCTCGGGTACGACGAGCGCACGATTTAAAGCTAATGTAGGAAAGTTCTTCAGCCGGATTGTTGTGACAAGATAGATCACAAAGCGACGGAGGAGCCCCACAAAGCCAAGCCCGAAGAATTGAGTTGAGAGCGCCAGCATGACCTCGTAGCCAAATGTGACCCACTTCTGGTTCAGATATTGAGGCAGCTGTTGAACTAGGTATACATAGTCTGAATCGCGTCGTATCAGTCGATGAAATCTTTGAGAGCATAAATGAGAAACAAAGACTAGTTCCAGAGAATTGCTTCGAGAAATTCGGCAGAGAGTGAAAAGTCTTGCTCACAGGCTCCTCCAACAATATTTGAGATGTTGAAAATAATGGTAGCGAACATTTGTTCCTTATATGACCACGGACCTAGATTGGGCGAGTGTCTCGTGCCAAAGACTGTGAATCCCCAATCAGGCAAGACCCGTGCAAAGAAGATCCCGCCTAACAATTTCTTGTCAATATTGATTCTTCGGAAGTACTCGTCTGAGAGCCTGTTGCGTTGAGGACACTAGAGACTGACCTGGCTGATGTGCCTGCCAAGTAAGGCTCGATGAGATAGGGAGGAGAAGCAAGGATATGGGCCATGCTTTCTCCCCGTTAGTTTTGGCACAGGAATGGTCGCTCACTAGAGTGACTGGATAGGCCGTGCTGAAAAGGGAACGTCTGTGTGTGACCTAATGATTATTGCAACGGTGGTACCAAGAGCGCGAGGCCATGCCCATGGTATTAAGATATTTCAAATGCAAATCTAATACACTAAGAAGGCATATGAGGCGAATTTGGCTCCCTTTTCGCCTTGCAAGATCCACGTTTTCAACCAGAGAGCGCAAAGACCAGAAATTCTCAAGCCCTTTGTAGAGCACCATATTTTCCATTTATTTTCAGCTCCTAAACTGCGCATAATGTGATATCGTGATGCCTTCATCAAACCTATGGAGACGAGGTACTGTACCAACAAAGGCTTTCAGGCCTTTCCCAACCCGACAAGAACTAACAGTGCAACATTCATCACAACAATAATGCCCCAAGTCAGCACAGCGAAGATGGCCGTAATCCAATGATTCCGCATCTTTACGCTGCCGCCATCGTCCGTGCTAACCGTCATATACTTGTTACGACAAGTAAAGTAAATCAGCGGCGCTGATACAAACGGTAAGATGACACTTAGCGCAATCTGCGTACCATTAAGTGCCGCGGTCAACCCATTCTGTCCCACTGCCGCAGCAATAATAATGCTAGGCGTTATGGAAATTGAGCGAGTGATCAATCGACGCAGCCAGGGCGCGCATGTCCAATTAAGGGAGCCTTCGCTAACCATTTGGCCAGCAATTGTTGCTATAATGCCAGCTGAGGTACCGCTGAGCAGGAGAGCCAGAGCGAAGATGGTGCCGGCGACGGGGGCGATAGTTGAAGATAGTAAATCATGGATACCGAAGAGGTCTGCGTTTTGCGCCGAGCTGTTGTTCGAGAGGGAGGCGCCGGCAGTGATGAGAATAGCGCTATTGACGAAGAGGGCGAACGTAAAGAGGGCGATTGCTAGCTCGGCAATGGAGTAATTCATGCAGTTGCGGATGGCTTGTAAGGAGGGGCGGTATCTGATATTGTTGATGGATGAGGATGAGGAGTTGGATGGTGGTATTAGAATGTTCCCTGATTTGATGTCGAATTCGTGAAGACGCGCCTGTACCACTCCACTTCCGAGATAGAGGCTATGGGGCATGACCGTTGCGCCGAGAATACCACAGCTCAGGTAGAGACTAAGGGCATCGTGTGAGCACAAACTCTGCTGTCGTTCAATAGGCGAGATTGGTAGAAGACATACCCTTGAGCTTGCACAATTGAGGAAGAAGGGATATACCCTCTGAAAACCTCACCAACCGATACGTCTGCAATGTAAGAAAGCTGAATGCAAAAGCAGATCGTCACGCCGAGCACTAGTGCCATCACGAAATACTCAAAATACCGGAGACGCCGCATAGAACCAGAAGGATTGTAAAAGAGGAGGATAATAAGGACATCGGCAAGAGTGAGTGCGCATCCTGCTACTAGCGGGACTTTGATCAGGAGATTCAGTGCTATAGCTGAGCCGATCACCTGAAAAAAATATGTCCGTTAGTCACTGCATTTCACAATAAAATGTAGAATGTGTAGAACTTTACCTCGGCGATGTCTGTAGCAATGATAGCGCTCTCGGCCAAAAAGTAGAGGAAGTAATTGAGCCACCTAGGTAGGTGCTCCCTGCAGTGCTCGGCAAGATTCAGGCCGGTGACAGAGCCAAGTTTGATACACAGCGACTGCAAGAAGACAGCAAAGACGTTAGACATCAGAATAATGAACAACAACTTGAATCTGGTAGCGGCGCCGGCTGCAGCGTCGGTAGAGTAGTTGCCAGGATCGATATATGCGACTGCTATCATGAAACCTGGGCATTAACGGGGCATGTTAGCTTGATGTCCTTAACTGAAGCACCTGCCCTGGATAATTGACCTGGTCCAATAAACCTTCCAAACTTCCGCAAAACTTGTGACACCTTTTGAACTGCGCCTACAAAGCCCTTTGGAGGGTCCCACGCAGCATCAGGAGTGGATAAGAACTGGGTAACGCATGAATCGATAGGCCCCTTCTCGCCAACGTTGGTCGAGGTGCCTCTACCCTCCCCCAGCCCGCAGATATTTTCAGCATCGTGGTTCCTGCTAACGACAAGATCTCCGCGACTATCGGGGTCAATCGTTTGTTCGTCTCGACGGTCCCTCACATTGATAATGCCATTCAAGTCTGCGCGAGTTGTGGTGTCCGCAGACAGGCTCGAAGGGTTCTGATTCCTGCCCTCATCGTCAAACACTTCAACCCTTGAAGGGCAATTCATGGTATCGATTCGGTTCGTAGATATTTTGTCTTGTGTAGATGGAGTCGTTAGTAAATGAGTGCTATGTATGGTGAGGAAGGCGGAAAATGAAGTTGGAAGTGAGCTGGGAAAGCACACCGCCTTTTAGTGGTAGAAGGGTTCATGAGGTTGCTACCCACCTTGAATTCCTGATTTTCCCGTGGTTCGGAATAAGCTGCCCCCGCTCTCGGCCGCGAATCGACGATTACTGAATGCCTTTCGATTGTAGGAGCAAATGATTAAGGGAGCAAATCCCAGCCACCGCAGTTACCCCATAATTTTGAGCTACCACCCAACCCCGCAAATCACCCCCGTACGGCAGTAAAGTCGGGCTAGCCCACCAGCGGAAGCATTCTAAAGTCCCTGAATTTAGGGCTGAAAATCTGCCAGGCTTCATCAATTTCTGCTCCCATCGCCATCCTCATTTATCTTGATTCAAGCACAGCGTTATTAACGCCTCCAAAACAATATCACAATTTGTAGGATAAGGAAATTCCTTTGTGTCTTTAGTTAACTTCTATAACCATTGTATTATATACAGGTTCTCCAGAGATATCCTGAACCCATGAGATGAAATCAATCCAACACCAAAACTTCCCTCCCGAATCCCAAGGGGGTAAATTAGGTCCGGTCTATGCCAAGCCCTCTCTGTCTAGAGCTTCTACCAGCCCTTGCTAGATGCCACAACTTCTTCACCATTTCCGACACTGAGAACCCTCCGAACAACTATCTCACGTATGAACGGATCATCCTAATTGATTGCTGACCTCGTAAATCATACGAGAATAAGAATCAGAAAATGTCATGTTTAATGTGAAGAAGGGGAGATCTGGAGATGAGGTTGAATAATCAATGTTGTGGCGGTGTAGTTTTTGGATGCCTTGTTCTCATATCGCAGGGCTGACGGGATATGCAGGAGCGTACGTGGGGGCCATTTTGAGCCCGTGCCCGATGTCAATCGCTACATCAAGCTAGCTGCATTGTTAGCTGCATGGTCTAAAAAGCTTGTTTTCTCCTTTCTTCTACCTGCTAACATCCGCTTCAATAGAAGCCAAGGCAAATGTCACTTTGATGTTTCAAGGATGGGCCACCGGCGATCATTGGCGCACAGTGGCGGTAAGCAAACACCTTGATGGTCATGTAAGAAACGCCACTGCTCAGAGTGGGGTGTCACGTGATTTTCCTTTTCACTTGTACCTAAGGCTCTTTGAACATCGCAGGAGAGCTGCCGCTGCAGAGTTCGAACCATCAACTCATAAGATCAAGTTTATAATCCAAAATGAATTGCTCGGCAGGGACATGAAAGGAATTTGGATTAAAACGAAGGCATTTCCTCTCTTCCCATACATTGGACCTCGCCTGTGATCTCCTTGATCGCCCGTTATTTATGGGACGGGTTCAGTAGCATACGAAACGCCATTGGAAGAGGCCTGATGCCGATGAGAATAGCTATTAATATCTTGATAATATTTCCGTGTGCGGAGCATGCGTGAATGATGGCGAATTAGAATGTGGCCTTCGTGAACCGTGCATTTTCCATTTTCTTCACATCGACTACTGACTGGGTTAGCACTGGCTGCCTCAGGTGCCTTGTCTGAACCCCCATAACAACAGCATCACTTCTAAACCATTTACTTGGGCTTAGACGAATTCAATGCGATCAATTAAGACCCCTACAATTACTCTCTGTCAAGCATTCGACAATTCCTTTCCGCTCCTTGCAAGGCCTTATTTACGGAAGGCTCCCTGATTACCGACTCATTCTCCAACTCTCCGTCTTCGTTATCTACCGAGGCCCCTTCAACCAACAAAGACAATCGAACATGGAGTGTCCAACAGATGTCATTCCAGAGCTACCCCAACTCGCACCATCGTCAATAAACAAGCAAGCAAAGTCGCCAACGAAGATTTTATCTGCCAAGGCAAGCGACCTCGAATTGCTCCCAGCAGCGCCGTCTTCAGAATGCCTCACATTCATCAAACGGAACACTCGCTACACCCTAGCAAAGCAGTCTAAGCTCAAGAACAGCCTGCTTGCAGGCGTGGGGTTTCTTGAACTTGCTAATGCCGGAGATTTCGCTGCCAACGTATGGAATCAAGTTCCTGTGCCGCCGTACGCTATAGCCTTGATGATAATCGGCGGCACCCTCGCGCTCGGAATATCCTATTTTGCCTTTAAGGATGCTCGACTAAGCTGGCGCAATTTCCTCTATCTCCGGGATGAACGGCGTTATCTGCGAACGCAGAAAACATACTATGGCCAAGACAGACAGATTATCCATAGCCTGGATTCTCAATTGAATGTCAATTTTCGAGAAATGGGTACGGAATTGGTCGATCGAATCGGTATGGATATCATGATGGGGTTTGGAGCTGTGGCGGTTGGTGTTGGAACTTTTATGGCCATTGATGGTGCCAACCATTCTGTGTGGCAGGCAAGCAATCTCTTGTCTGGATATATTGGAAATGTACCATGCGCGCTCTACGGTGTGATCAATATAGTCTGGTCGGCATATGTGTGGAGGAGAGCTCGTCGGCACGGCATCACAGGAGCGAAAGAGCTGGAGGCAGATACCGTTAAACGGATGTTGAAAAACCGTGTTGACAGCGTCAAGTTACATGCGGCCGTGAACGGGATAGCGGGTGCAGTCGCAGGTGCTGCATCTATCGTTACAGCGACTCTTTGGTGGGGGTATGTGGTTTTGGCTCCGTGCATCGTCTCATCAATCTTGATCAACTATCTCTGGCGACATAGGATAGGCTATGATCGTCCTTTCGTTCGACGGGTGCTAAGGGTAGACGGACACTCTCTGGTCGCAGAATTGAAATTTGTCGCGTCCGCTCAACGAGTACTCGAAGAAGAGTCGCTTTCTCGAATCGTCTCGGATCCAAAATCGATTACCTCTATCATGGAGCTTATCATAAAGAACCAACTTTTCGAGGACTTTTGCATTCGTCTCCTTAAAGATCCAGAATTGTCCGTCGCGCTCTTTGGCCCGTTCAACGAAATAGTGACAATCGATTCAAAAAGTCTTTTGATTGCTGATGACTTATCTGTTTGTCGTCTTCTTGAAATCGCACAAGCATGCTTCAGCGAAATGGGACCGACATGCTTCAAATATCAGGAGCGATATCTGCTGGAAACTCTTGGGTGTTATTTGTGCATTTCAGAAGTCGGAACGACATTGGGCAAATCTTCAGATAGTGCCGTATAAGTAGCATAGTGCTTTTTTTCATATTGGTGTCTCGTGGTCGTTGTCTCGGCGATCATTTTCAGTAGCTGTCGTTGATTGAATCATCCCCTTCTCTGTAGTTAACATTTGTAAATCACATTATTACCCAAACGGTAGAAGAATTTTAGATTTCACGTTAAATTTCTGCACTGGGACTTGCACCACAAATGGCACAACAATACCTCCCAAGCTACACCCACGCCTCTTCAGCCGCTGCCATCTCCTATTGACATCTCTCTATCGCCTTAATATACCCCTTGGCCAGATCCAAGACCTCGACTTCCTCCCGCAGATGGACGGGGGAGCAGCTTAACATCCCCTTGGTAAACATTCGCCGCCTAGACCTGGCTGATAAATCTGGAGCAGCTGCTAACAAGCATCAACCCGCACAAAAGCTTCATGAGACTACAATCAACCACGCTGCAAATCGAATTCAGAGGAACCTATTCTTTGGACATTCGTCCTGTTTCTCCTTTTGTTGTTCCCTTTCGTCACGTTATTCCTAGCACAGTATGTCGATATTAAGTGCTGACCATCTCGGGATCTTCTCTCCCTCAACGCCCAAACTCAAGGCTCGGAATAATCACAGGTCCGTACTTAGTCGGTGCGCTGAATGACCCATCCCCCTGAACGACGAAGTCCACTGCTAAGTTTAGTTTTGAGAGACGGTTAGGCTCACTGCGTATGCTCCCTGAATGACTTTCCGCGTAAGTGCTTCCCGTGTAGGTTCTTCCTGTGTCTATTCCTGGGATCTCCTGGGGATCATATGCAACAAACGCGACGTAATTCCTCCGATCCATTAGCCTCTTCATTTCCCTTGGCCCGCCGTTCGTATCAGCGTGGAAAATTTCCATCATGTCTTCTTTGGTGTCTGAGATTTGGTGAGTGGATTTGTGCCCGTTTTGTGGGATGTAGAGCGACTTATCGTTATGGAGCATTTTGAGGACGTAAGTGGGTGTCGGGCTGGCAACGATCGAGGAGGATATGATTTGGTACATTGTTTTGTGATCATTGGGGTGGGCTAGATCGTGGACGAGGCCGGCGCCGCAGCAGTGGACGTCTGTGAGGTCTCTTAGTGTGACAAATGTAAGGGAAAAGTACGTGTAGAGCTCACCTCCAGAGAGGAAGGTCATACGAATGCCTTTTTGGTGCGCGATGCCTTGTAGTGTCCGGATCAAATACGTCCTCTCGAGGTCTTTTGACTTGTGTGTCCACAGGTCTCGAAGCTCGTCGGCAATGTCTACACCACCAAAAGAGTTGAGAACACCACCCATGAGTCCGGACTTACCAACAGCTTTCTTGACCTGAGAAAAGCCGGAGGCAACGATCTCTTTCCCACCAACAACACCAGCAACAGAACTGGTGGCTCTTCCGATAAGATTGTAGGTAGTATTCACCGCTTTCTTTCCAGACGTCATAGTGTTAGCGAGACTCTCAACTGCTTCTAGTCGGGGATAGATGATTGGAACAGAGATCATCCAGATGCAGTGTTGGACGCTTGGTGGCAATGTCGCAACTTTAGGGAACAGCCCTTGATATGTTGGACCAGCCATTACTTGCTGTTGAGTGCGCTCCGATCGTCCGTCAGGCCCAACCACAACTAGAGCTGGGCCAAGATATTTGACAAAATGCCAGCCCGTGCCAGTAATGGTAAACAGTTCTCTATCATTATTGGCCTTTCGAAGCATTTCGATTGTGGTATGGTGTTGAAATAGTAAGTATGTCTCGATGCTAATACGCTTGATATTCTTGAACATTTCGGAGGATTGCATATATTGTGGATAAGATCCAAAGCCATCGAAGCTTGCTTTGTCAGTCTGTACTATCAACGCAAGAGTAATACACTTACATCTCGTGGTCATTTATTTGCAGAACATGTGGGATCTGAGCGAAAGCTTCTCGCAGATATGGTTGATCAAAATGGCTGGTGTAGAAGTGGAAATACGCATGTGCTACGTCTTCCTCATGCTTGGCCGCCCATGGCACAGCTTTGCGATTGTCTTTCCCACTCACAGCAAGCCATTGCTTGAGTAATGGGACTTCCCTCCAAAGTCTGTCTCCGTATATCTGATCTCCAAGACCCAGCTGCACATGGAAGCCACCACAATCCACGTTCTTTTGTAGGACATCCTTCCACATAAAGCCGATGCCTCCTAGGCGCGAGCGCTCTGTCAGGTTGGTGCTCATTGCAAAATCGTTCCCCGAGTGCGCTATAAAGCGCCAATTCGTCTCATAACGACCAGCAACAAGAAACTCGTAGCGTGTACAGCCAAGATGCGATGTGATCGCATAGGTCCACTTATCACCAGCACCCTCACTCATCTGCAAATCAACGTCATAGCGGTAGAACACCCATCTTCGATGTGTTGATATTGGATTAGCCTCTAGTTGCCTTGGGTTGGGAGACAGATCAAGACTCCGATGGATGTGAATGGTAGGTGGCTGCGGGGCATCCGTGACGAGCATTATTGAACCAAGCCACAGGCCGCGCTCCAAATCCATGTTAATATACTTCAAATATGGGCCGAAATAAACAGCATTGGTTGGAGCTACCTTGTACATATCCACGCCAGCGCTTGGAGGCCCGGAGAAACTTGCTACCGAGAGAGTTTGAGATGTTTTGCTCATGACGCTTTCCGCATAACCAGGAGAAACTATTGTTGACTGCCTGCTAAACGTACTATAAGCCGGCGAAGCTAATGGGTTGCCATAGGTTGATGGTGGTAACAGTGGCACATCAAGGTTCAATGGTGTCGGACCTTTGGGAAACTCCCATTGCGTGGCTTGTGTAGGGAGATGTATATAGTAATACTGCCCAGAGGTTTGATCCAGATGAGCTATCCACCCTTCTGGCAATGGAGGTGGTGATGCCAGATCCTCACCTTGGGTTAGGGAAGTATTTGCAGATTGCTGGACAGGGACCTCTTGTCCTTGAGGACTCGTCGTAATTAGCGGCATTGGATCATTGGCAAATGCTGGGTGTCCTGGATGCTGTAAAGCAGGTGATAACAAAGGCGCAGCAAAGTCAGTCCTGGCGGCAGTAGTTTGCTTCTCGTTGGGATATCCTTGGGCAGCACTGCAAGCACCACTGGATGGGCCAGCTTTAGGGGTGATGCTGGAGTAAGCCGGAGGCGGTGATGCTGAGAGCCGCATTCGCTGGAAGTCCTGTTCAAGCGCTCTTGGCTGAGGTCCTTGGAAACCCACCGAGTCTTGCTGGACATGCTGCGATGGAGGAAGAGACGATCCTGATCCAGGAACCTGATTAGGTCCCTGGTAGACGGTCGGGGGGCCGTGTGGCTGATCCTCTGGTGATTCCGTTGGGGTCCATGGCCGGGGAACTTGTTGTCCAGGAGGAGAGCCGGGAGACATGGGGATTCGAGGTAGTGGGGGAGGAGCGTACTGGTTCGATCGCAGAGCTGCAGCGGCATTCTGGGCTTGAAGACTACTCAACGTAGCAGGACCGGCAATACCAGCAGAAGCGTAGCGAGCCTCAATTCCACCGCTAGGTTGATCCCCCGGACCCAAAATCGGTGTTTCCGGTGGAACTGGGGACCCTCGTGAGGCGCGCGTTGTAGATGTTGATCCTGTCGAGGAAAAACGATTCAGCGGCTCAGATGCTATTGGGCCTGTATTCACGGTCCCTATTCTATTGTTCCTGCATTGCCGATCGGAGTCCGGTTCTGAGTCAGCAACAGATTGAGAGGAGCATCGTGCATTCGATGTCTTCTTTTTTTCCCGCGGCTCCAGCGCAAACAAGCCTTCCCTGTCTGACGTGTCCCGACCAGGTGGTTCAGATAGAGGTTTGAGAGCCGCGCCACGTCTCTCTACCAGGCGTGGGCCGCTCTTTTCCTCGGGGCTTGATCCCAATTTTGAGGAAGCACCATGTGAAAGATTTTTGCTTCTAGGGGCTGGTCTGCCCTGATATCTTGAGCTTGTTCCAGGAGGTGGGGAGGGCGATGAGTACGGCGAGGACTTTTGGGAAACGCTGTTGGGTATTGCGTTGTGGCTATCGTCTTGGTATGGCGCATGGTGCGGGCGGGGTTCGGCAGGCCGAGGGTATTGAAACGATTGACCTTCGTTTCCAGAGTGCGAAAAGGTGACAGCGAAGTTTGAGACTCCCGGTGGAAGAGGGAATATTTGCTTGCTTGAGTGGTATCGACCCGAAGCCGCTGAGCCAGCTCGAGGAGGGTTTGTCGGCCGAGATTTATTGATTACTAAAGGTTCGGTGGTCGGACTGTCTTCGCTATTCGATTTTCGTTGCGGGAAGAGCTTAGCATCCTCTATTCTCTGGAGAGGAACGTCGTCTGGTACGGAAAGATGAGGCTCCAATGACGACATTGTGCCTGAGATGGGCCGTAAATGCGAGAGGGTTAGAATTTGGAGAATCAGCGCGGCCAGAAATCAAATGCTGAATCTAAAGAGATATCGCAATGGCTGTTGTGAGTTGACGCTAGCGGGATTGGCGATAGAGGGAGGCTGTGTAGATAGAACCCCGACTCTGCGTGCCAATGAAGCAGGCCGCGAAGCATATTTCCCTCAACTTCCTTCAATTTTGATGGTGCAGCGAATCATGACGTTCATCGAAGCGCTGAGCATCTATGAAAATAAATAGAGCTTCTTTATCGCGCACGGAATCCAATTGGTTCCCAGGACTTTCGTTGCACGGCTTCACTGCCTGAGCCTCCCTCCGTGGCGGCTATTGTCAATCTTCTATCAAGCTTCCAGAAGGATAAAAGGCAGCCCATAGGAATGTTGTTTTGCAATTAAGATTCCAGGACACCTTCTGTCATACAGATTCGACCTACGACATCACATCACACTTATCTACCTACTTAAAACCCCTTAAATCCGCTAGGATGGGTCTTGGATCGTTCATTGCAAAGTTCGCTCTAATGGCAGTTATACTTGTCCTTGCTGTCGTCGTCATTGGCTGGTTGATCAAGAGGAAGATGCAAGGTAGCAAAGACGAAAACACACTTCCCCCACCTATACAGCAACGGCTGCCCGATAATACATTGACGCAGCCACCTTCGACAGCAGTTGGTGGAGGTCAACAACGGTTTGCAGGTGGTGTCGAGAAGGGCCAATCGTGGCAGCCAGTGCATGTGTGGAACCAGTGATGGTCACTACCCCGCGTCTCTAGATCACAGAAAGCTGGCTAATGATTTGGCCTTCTAAACTCAAGTAACAACTCTTCCGATGATGGCGCCACTTTCAATTCAGGACGTATACGAAGGCTTCTTATGGATGAATGGTCGGAGCCTTGTATGCTAAGGGGAGATGGACGGTATTGCTCGTCAAAGCCAGGCGATTCAGGACGATCTCGTAACAAATACGTTTGTGCCATGTCGCTGACAGCCTAGCCCTGTGCTCTGTTTTCTACAGTACCGCATTGCTTCTCTGATCAACTTCTTCACCTGCCTCTTCCCTATGCTTGTCATCACCCATCTTGACACTCACGGACATAACCAAGAGCATAACATCATAACTAATGCAATAAAATACCAGATATCAATAGGACGAAAAACATATCACGGTAAACACAGGGCAGCATGACACCGTGATCTCTGCTAAGCCAAATACAGCTAAGCCAAATTTCTCGCCGATCTGTACACCCAAGCCATTCAGGGTCATGGTGATTCCTCCCGATGTCCAGTTTGTAATGATTTGCGACGTTTAGTCCTTGTAGATTTTCTTCGAGGCACTCTTTAGGCAGTAGTCGCTCTCGTGCTCAATTTAATGCACTTTTATGTTGGCTCGAAGATGCGCATTTTGTAGTAAAACAAATCTGTTGCTAGAGCTCTGATATATACAGTACCTTATCACGTGTCTCAAATTGTCCTCGCTCCACATGCTTTTTGCACAGCCCCCTTCGCTAAGACCACTGGACACTCCAGAAGGATGGTATTCAATAACCAACACAGTGTCCTCCCTCGGAGCATCGTTGGCCCAGAGAACCATAGTGTTAACAGAAACTGTCTGAGCCTTCCTATGGACAGTGTCGAATTTATGCTGACGGTCTGTTGAAGGGCGGCTCTAAGGTTACTTGCTGTCACGACCTGCGTCTCCTCTCCTCCAGCGCATTCAATAAAGTACCACGGCCTTGTTTCGTGAGTAGTCCGAATCACTTGCTTTACCTACATCCTCGATTTGACACGATGCTCTCGAGGATACGCACAATTGCAACCATCGACTCGAGTTAAAGTGACCGTCGATCTGCTACCTCGCACGGCGCTGCGCTGCAACAATTGAGCTTCCCTTAGACCGATCTCGGTTTGTGGACCTCAGCCTCCGTAGGGGTGGGAGATAACAAGGATATTTCAGATCCCAGAATCCCAGAAAATCAACATCTCATGCGCGCCCAGCTCCAAGACAACGGACTCCGACAATTACAATCGATACTTCCGCTATTAGCTCTCCGCATAATTTTGCCACGCCTTATCAAGAACCTTCGGCAGCTTCGAATCCCCCATTTCCCGCTCAGCGTGAGCGATCCTTGTCTATCGAGAAGAGACCATTGCTTTCATATGGGTCAAGACCTGGCTCACCTTACAACACCTCATCCCCAACGTCCAAAAGAAACGACCAGCCACGAGATTCTCATAGCCTCCTCGCTGTGCCAGGCACACGCTCGACCACCACTCCAATTTACCATACGGCGGAGGGACTCTCCTCCCTACACCTACTATATCAGATTATAGTGGCTCCTGTAGAGAATCGAGTGAGGCTGTATCCTTTCATGGGCTTCGAAATGATGCTCCATTAAAAGCAGATCCCGGGGAGGAACACAAATTCGACGTCGAGGACAACCAATTCGCCTTCTCGCCAGGGCAGCTTTCGAAATTGTTCAATCCAAAGAGCCTCGCAGCTTTCCGCGCTTTGGGAGGATTGCAGGGTCTTTGCTCGGCCTGCGAACAGACAGCTGTAGGGAATTGAGCCTGGATGAGACTGCGTTGGACAGGACTGTGGAGTTTGATAAAGTTACCGCGACTCCAGGCTCAGCCTTCACTGGTTGGATGGGTTGCGGGATTGCATAGTCTGCTCGTAAATTTTGCTGAGCCAGAGGTTGAGTGACGAAGTCGTCTCGGTTTTCAAAGGTTCGAGGTTGAAATTGACGGCGCGGTGTCTCTCGGGAACTTATTATACAAAGTTCCAAAAGCATAGTATGGACCCAATCTTCTGGTCCAAACCAAGTCTTCCCATCAACAGTGTATAGCTTTGTGCACAAAGTCTGGAGTCATAGGCGCAACTACCACTGCGAAAACTGCACGAGCGGAGTTGCGAAGCCGGAACTTGGAAGGCATGTTCCAGCACCACATATGACTGCTTATCCATTGTGCCACTCTCAAGATACAGCTCGGTTGCGCCGTCATTGTCATCGTGAGGAAGCCAGGTCGATCTCTCTTGCGAGATTTTGACTTGGTCGAACCTGTTGTTGCGTTCTTTCGACGTCATCTGGGTCATATTAGAATAGTGTCCATCAGAGAAAATAAATACAGATGCCTCACCTGAACAATGGAACAAGCTGCATCTCCGAAATTACTCCGGCTGATTTTTAAGACCACGACGGGATAGTTATACCAGCCTTCCTAGAAGTCTCGATTAGAACAACAGAACTCTCTGACCATACATCCCACCTCCAAGTGCTGTACTTTAATACGTAGCCTTAGGCTCTGATTGTTGAAGGAGACGATCGCATGATTGCATTTCCGCTAGCCTCGTGGGTGATCCGTGTAGCAGGCATCAAACCCAACCCTTAGAGGACAAAGGGACATCGAGGACTAATCGCGAACGTACTCTCAGCAAAGGTATCATATAAGATTATGATACGACTTGACCTGGTGGGTCTGGTGATTTGGATGATTTGAATGGACTTCGGTGGGTGATCAGTGGGTGATCTGGATGAGCGATCTGGATGGGTGGTCTTGGGATAGGGTCTTGGGTGGGTCGTCTTGTCATGAAGAGGCTGATACTGTAGAATCGCGAAGAGCGATAGCTTCAGGTTCGAGAGTGCATGTACGTTATTCACATCCGTACGGTGAAAGCACACGTACGTTGGATTTCAATGTACGGAACCCACGTCCGTATGGTGAAAGCGCATGTATGAGTGTTGATAAGTGAAATGGTATCAAAAAAATTTTCCGTCGCAGGGTCAAGTCTCTTCATATATACTGGGCACGAAAAACAATGAATACCCGTGAAAATCTGAGTACAAAAATGTATTTGGTGCTTGGAAATAGTTGGTGACTCAAAATTTGCAGGCACCGTGTAAATTTTGTACAAAATTTTGTTTGGTGCTAAGAAAAATGCTAGTACGCGCTGGAGCTGAAGCGTGTTTTGGCTGACGCGAGGTCAGGCGTCGCCCATCACCATGATCACTCAGAGGCGTCTCCAGTGAGAGGTGCCTGTTTTCAGGCATCTCTAGCTACACTCAGCGTCTTCTAGGCTTCATACAATATCATTCCAGGGCATCAACCACTAAATATCAACGCTGGACCTCTCAAATCTTCTCAACAAATTCTCTCAGGAAATCTTCTGAACATTTTCGTTCGAAGACTTCAATTGTAGATGAGTCTTTCATTCGAGATACGATGTGCAACAAATTGTCAGCCTCGCTCCCAATGAAGAAAAGTTGTGGCCCATGCAGTCCTCATTCGTTCGGATGGGGTCTGATGAGACTGTATCTGGTCACACATGATCTGGATGGCCAATGACACTCGAGTAGGCTGGAAGGATCAAGCAGAGGTCCCTTCGCGGCCCTCGTGAATGTTGCGACGCGCAACAAAAGCACGTGGTGAAATACGCATTTGATTTCAGAGGTGAGATGGAAAGGAGACGGTTAAGATTATTGGTATAAGAATATCACTGTTTGAATTCACCATGTATTGATGATGCTAGCACAAGTGTTGAAAATATATGATTTCCATTCCTTTAACACGTGACAACGTCTTGGACAAGATTCCTCAAACAACCTTTCCCGATTTGCAGATCCAATGAGGCCAATAGCTTTATCTTAAGCCCCACTGGTGTGAGCCCCTTCCAGACGTCTCCTAAGATCCTCAACATCAGTCTTAACATCCTCCTCTAACATCACAACATCAAAGTCCAAATCCTCGTCTTCCTCATCACTCTCAAACTCCTCTTCCTCAGAACATTCCTCCTCAGAGGGCTCATAGTCAGATGTTTCATCATCATCCTCTTCACATACATCGTCAGGCGAGTAAATACCTTTCTGGTTCAATTCCCATCTCTCGTATGCCTTGTCGAGGATGACTTTCATCTTCTTGATATCGGCATCCGCTACGCCAGCGCTGGTTCGTGGTTCTGCGACTTCGCTGAATCGCTCGATAATCATTTGAGGTGTGACGTCGACTCTCCAGTTCGAACCGATGTGGCTAGATGCAGAGAGGTGTACCGGTCCGGCATAGCGAGTGTCGAGAGGAACATCTGCAGCAAGAGCGTATTCTCGGTCTTCGAACTTCCTGACGTGGTGTTCTAGAGCGGCTTTGATTGCTCCGTCAAGGGCTTTAAATCTCTCGACCTCTTGAGTCTCGGCACCATTCTTCCAACTCTCATGGGTTGTGTGCCATGCGTGGTTCATATCGCTCCATTGCAAGTCGAGACCTCTGCGGTTGTCCCAACGGTCGAGACGTTCTTTGTAGAGATCACTTTGGCGCTTGATGAGAGATTGGTAGTCTGATGGAGACAGCGGGAATGTGGATGGCCAGCCGAACTCTTGAAGGAGGAATTTCTGCTTCAGGACGTCCTGGTGAATGTGAGTGGAAGACAAGAAATGTGTATCGGGCTGGAAATGCTTACCATCGATCTGAACCCATCAGACAGTATATCCTCGCTAGCACTCGGCACCAGCTTCCCAGTCAAGAAGAGATCAATCCACTCCTGCAACAGCTCCTCAATCGGTCTCCTCGGACCTTCCCATTCGGTACAAACCACGTTTTTATCAAGTGGACCGAATGACTTCAATTGTATTCCCTCTCCAGTCTGTGTATCCACAAACAGTGCGATACCGTAGCTACCAGAAGACACCCAGGTAGTTAATTGGTGCATATGTGGAGGAATGATAGGTCCACTACGCCATATTCCTCTTTCAATCTTGGGACCATCATCAGACAGCCAATTGAAGGTCTGCTGTACCAGCTTAGCTAGAGGTGCGACTTGTCGATTTGTAGTCCTGTACTTCGCGGTGAAATGAGGTAGTATACACATCAATTCCACAACACCGCAGTCGAGGGGAGGGTTGCAGGCTTTGGCAGCTTCTTTGATGCGGGCGCATTGTTCGTGAGTTAATTGGGTCAAACACATGTCTGGCACTTCGGTAAGTTCTTCAGCCTCATACTGCTTTCGTTGTTCAGGCTTTGGCTGTGCAAGTGTGGGGGAGAAAATATCGGGTGTTTCAGCTCGTGCTGTTTCCAGAATCTTGCTGTATCTTTCGTAGAGGGCCTCGGAACGTGCTTTGAATTGGTAGGTATCATCACCCGGGATAGATTCCAGGTTCAAGATAGATTTGCAGACTTTGTGGATCTTGGTGCTGAGAATAATGCTGGCGTCAAGGTCACCGAAGCTCTCGAGCTTTGAGATGAATTTTGAAATCTCGGGTAGCTCGGCCTCGATTGGTGTTTGATCTTTAATCAACAAGCCTTTTTGAATCTTGTGGCGGAGATAAAGTACTATCATTGTCAGAAACTGATCTTTAGATTTCTCTGTGATCTACTGACCTCCTTTCTGCAGGCTGGTGTTTTCGGCCGCCTTGATCTCATCACGTGTTGGCGGTGGAGCAGGAGTTCTTTCTTTGTGAAGCGCGACAGCATCCTCATGGTTCCAGAAATTTCCATTCTGGATCTGAATGGAGAGCAATTGAGTCCATAGGTTTGCGATATTCTTGGGTCTGAAGACGGATGTCTCGCTGTGAATCTCGATTGGAAATGATTGGATGGAGAGTGGCGTTTCGGGGCTTGGGAGTGAGGCGAAGTTGACGTGCGGTTGGGCGAGGTGCTGTGAATCTCCTTTCGCGTGGATAAGACCAGCACATAGAGCTTCTTCCGGAGTCGTGAAACTCAGCGCCATTTTCAATGAGAGTTTGAGAATTGAAAGCGCGTTCGATGATGGAGGAGGTTGGAAGAAGGATCACGATGGCACGTGGATTGTTGCCTGCGCCTCCCGCTAGGGAGGCCGCTAGCCTAGAGTGGCAGCCTGAAACTTGCAATGTTTGCGACTTTCCCTCTTCATATTTTCCTCTTGTCGCGATATGTACATCTTCAACGGCTACATGCAGTACTCGAGAATATTCTCCAATCTGTAAGACCCTAAGATGGAGGTTGAGCGGCCTTTGGTATTGTTGAAATGCTCTCTCATTCTCGACGAGCAGCTGCTTACCAGGATCGCGAATACTGCTCGAGGACGGAAATTAGTCAATGCGAATCATCACTATCAAGAATTGTTGAAAAAGCCGTTCTGTCGTCAGGAGAACGGTGTTCCCGAGAACCTTGCGTCGTACTCGAGTCATGAGTCGATGCAAGTATCCGACAACCCCACACTACAGCCCTCTGGAGTACGACTGTCGAAGCAGGCAAGGGCGATTCCCCAGCATCGATTACATCTCCGTGTTCTAGTTTGTGTCTTAAAAGCCTCGATTTGATTGCGTTGAGGCACATCGTCGAATTTCGAGTCTGTTTAATTTCGTCCGCGGCATGGGCTTAGCGAGCCCATCATATCAGCGACTGCGCCAGAGTGACAGGATACGTCTCTTAGAGCTACATCCTTCTCCCGACCTCAATGCTCGGACCGAATTTTCCTTTATTTGCAGAAGATTGAGTGCCTGCGACGAAGACCTTGTCAATCACTATATTGCTCTATCATATATATGGGGTGATGCCAGTCAAAGGAGCACCAGTCTGGTTGAGGGTTTATCATGTCACATGACCGTCAACCCGAATATCGCCTCACGATACATGCGAGACCCGACTAGGAAACGGCTGATCTGAGCCGACGCGATATGATTATATTTTGATCGATACTGAACGAAATACCGCGGAAACTTGAGGCTTAGACCTCTATGTTTTTTGAGGGGTTTCGCTTTGCGCTAGTCGGATCATGTTTAAGAAATATCCTCTCTGGCCCCCTCGCAAATCGATTATAGTTTTATATTGTCTAAATATAAATCTCCTTGATGCCTCCCGCCCAGAACACAGCCACCTCTTTGAACCTATCAAGATGTCATGACCAGTATTCGTTCTCGCGCCCCTATCAAAATTTTCAAGTCTCCCTGCCAGAGCCAATTTGGATCCCCTTGAATCTAGTTGCTCGTGACTGGGTTATTCAGCCTCATAAGTTACCTAATATTACTAATTCAATGTCATTGATATAAGTGCATGATTACATACAAGCTTTCAGTAGAGACAGTATATTACCCCAAATTACTTTTTACTTGTTGCATTAATGGCAATAGGTAGCCTACATACTGAAGAGGAAGGGTGAATCTTCCTCATCAAACTCCTCTTCAGAGTCCTCCTCATCAGAGTCCTCCTGATCAGCCAAGTATTCATAGCTGCTCGATGTGTCAGCCTCACTGCCATCCGCGTAAGGTAACATTCTCTGCCAACAAGCTACGCAAAGCCAACCGGAGGCTTCATCGTCGACTAAGTCTTCCAATTTAGTACAAGTATGCATGAGATCAGTTTCCAAGATCGGAGTATTGACCTCGCACCGGAATACAGATCTAACTTCTTCGTGGTTTGAGTCAAGACGTTTCTCAATATCTCTCTGTGAGAACGCCCGTCCTGGTTCTTTCGATTTTGGATAACCCTGGAAAACTCCAACTGTGTCTCCCCCAAGTATAATGCGGTCAAGAAGACGCTTCCAGGAGAGCTCGACAAATATGTTAACACAGTCCTCGAATGAATCGAAGTTTGCACATTTATGCAAGATCGGTTGTGGTGTTGGTTCAAAGTCGAGGTCGAACAGCTTTTGCAGTGTGTCTTTTCGCCATCCATCGCGGCTGAAAGAAGTCTGTTTGATTACCGATGCAATGAAATCTTCCAAATCAACACTTTCCGCCTTTAGTAATTCCCGCCATTCAAAGAAGGACTCCGAAGAGAAAAGTGCATGATATGTTGGGCAAATGACTATTTCACAATCGTAATCATAGCCTTCTGCATGAAGATTTGCGCCTCTCTGAATGAGAGAGCGAGCCATGGCGTATTCTCTATGTTTAAGACACTCCACCAGCAGAGTGATTTCGTGATCGCTATTCCTGATATCAATGAAGTTACTGAAAGTGTTCAGAATGAATTCGAACGACTCGAGGATGCCAGATTCAATACTACTTTGAAGTAAAGAGTACATTGAACTGTAACCTGAGAGATGGGTGCCCGCTCGTATATTATGTTGCGTGATCTTGATCAGCCATGCAAATGCCGATTGATGCTCGTCGAAAGAGTGGGTGCCTTTTAGTTCTAGCTCTACTAGGCTGAACAAGGTTGTCCATCCATCGCCAAAGCCATCATGAAAATCGTCTGCTTCATCTAGGAAAATACGGAGCGTATCTCTCGTCTTCGTTACGGAGTAATTCGAATCCTTCTCAGTTGCTAGTGATAGACAAGAACTATAGCTTGCGTCAGACATTTCTGTACACGTAAATTGATCCCCTTAACGAACACTTACTAGCTATATTTATAAGGGCGAGCTGACCTGTCGGCATCAGCAGCTATCAGTAGGCTACAAAGCTCTGGGTGGACAGATTGTGCAGCAACCTACAGTACAACTGTCAGCTACTCGTAGATGAAGAAAATGTATTCGGATCTAAAGATCTCGCCTTTGTTTACTTACATGTAAAGGTGTCCATCCCGTGGAATTGGTATCCCAAGGTGAGGCGCGTCTCTGTGATAGCAAGCTTTTCACTCCATTGATGTCTCCTAATTTGCAGAATTCGAAGATCTGAGAGTTATCAGGGACAGGTCGAAAGGTTTTCATAACGTGCTTCCAATTTTGGCCTGATTGAATTGCATGGGCACTCAACCCATACAAAAACCCAAGGTTAACAATCCAAGATGCAGGATGAAATCTAAACGCGATTTCAGTTTCCTCCTGCAAGTCACCATCTGGGGTAGGCTCCCCCTCATTAGACAACATTTGAAAGGTCTGGGAGGAAAAGCTGATTTTGCCGAAGAGAACATTTATCTCTGTATCTAATCGGTGTGATAGCATCCTATCTCGATGCCGTTTCTTTGTCGAAAATCCATATCTAGAGGTCTGCGATCTAAGGCAGCCTCCGGAGTCTGTGATTCCTAGAGGAGTAATATTGTGCATTTTTCCTTCTGGGTTTAGTGGAAACATCTGCTGAATAGCTTTAGCCATGGCCATTTCGAATCCAGATCGAATAATTGGATTTCCTTCCTTTGAAGCCATGCGCTCAACTTCTCGTTTTAAAGCCGCGGCTAGACCAGCGGATCCGGAGTCAACTGGAATTGCCACGGTCTGCGAAGATTGCCCTAATTCCATATCTTCCATTACCTGAGTCATAGAGAGGATAGCTTGCTGCTGTTTGTCGAACCGTCCGTTTATTGACTGACTAATACTTTATTAGTTTCGCTTCATAAAACTAGCTACTCCTACGAAGACAATAACTCACTAAAATGCCACTTGATGTGCTACTAGTAAAGTAGATTTGAAATTAATCAATGCCCATCTTAACTCATCAATCTTCTCCTTCTTAAATTTAGCCTTAATCGCGCTCCATACTCGCATTCACCGATTTTCAGATGTGAACCCTCTTTCAAACTCATTTGCGATTGCTTGAAGACCCTTGATTTGCCCCAAGCCTAATAAAATTGTCAGAAATTCGAATGTTAAGATTCATATAGCACTCTAGCGTCTAGAGAGGCTTACAGTCTTGCAGCACGCTTTTCATGGTAGGACTTGAGCTGCAATGAGAACTCTGCGACGCGATTTCCGATACAATCGTAGACAAAAATTTCAACTCATCTATAATGGCTTGAAGAGCACTGGAGCTCCTTTGATTGACGACCAGAACTCATAAAGATCTTTCACGCAGCTTGTAAGCTGGGAAGCGAGAGAGATGACAGCAATCACGCTGGCACCTGCGCCGAGTGCTTCCATACGACAGCAACTTGAACGCTAATTGATTGGTTGACAAGTAATGTAGCGGTATTGAAAAATACTGAAGAGTCACAGCGGGGGTGAAAGCACATCCATATTATAACAATAGAATCGATTGAGAAGGTTTGATACTGAATTACCGTAAGGTAAG
The DNA here is from genome assembly GCA_014904845.1 of Acephala macrosclerotiorum. Lineage (NCBI taxonomy): Eukaryota > Fungi > Ascomycota > Leotiomycetes > Helotiales > Mollisiaceae > Acephala > Acephala macrosclerotiorum. The sequence continues at coordinate 114,674 of MU119239.1, forward strand.
GTCAGCCTAATAATGTGCCTTGAGATTTACCACACAATATGCCTCGTCATTGGCGTGATAATCAGGCAGCTAGTTCAGAATCGTTGGTGCCTAACGAGCTGGGCTTCACGGGTCTGTGCGCTCAGGGTATTTTCGAAGAAAATAGGGAATAAAATCTCGAATTATAGACGATTAAGGGATCGAAAACGCAATTCAACTAAAATGAAGCCTAAAGCTGAGATCTGAGGCAAATTGAAAAAGTGGTGCTTGTAAAGTTCTAAAATGATGATCGTGACTTTTGAAGTTTAAGGCAAAAAAGTGGCTCGCTAAAGGCGAAAATATGCACTGTGGCGCACAGACCCGTGAAGCCCAGCTCGTAACTCGCTTCAAGGAAGTTGTACGGCTCCACGTCAGTTCCTGGGCGGTCTGCGATATGGCTACGGCTTTCTAGAATCAGGGGACTTTTTTTTTACTGCCCGCGGTGGCCTACAAACTATTTTCAATACTATTCTCAAGGCAAATCCCGCCTCAAAAGCACGTGGGGGAAGACTGAGGGGTTTGAGGCTCTGGGCCTTAGGGAGCGGAAGCCGGGCCCGAGGATCTGCCGAGGGTAGCTTGTTCTTGCCACACGTGGCCAAAGGTTCGTGCAACAGCAGCGCTTTAACGGATAACCAATAGAAAATTTGATACTACCAACTTTAATCCTTCAGGCTCCAAAATTTCCCTCCATCTTCAACCATTTTTATTCCACCAGTTTCCCAAAATTCAACTGCCCCATCGCCTGAGAAATTGTTCATGCATTCCAAGGGCAAAACTATCATCAATATTTTCACAATGCTCGTTTTACTGGTTCAGTTCGTCATCCGCGGCTACGCAGCCATCATCACCACCACAAATGCAGAAGATCTCAGTCAATTCTCGCGGGACCCCGAAATGTGCCCAGGGAAGATAGCATGGCCCCAAGTGCCTGTGCCCATCTCGTGCGACGACCCTGCGTGCCAAGGCATTTCCTGTGCAGTCCCTCCGTATCGCTGCCGTCAACAAGATGGCGTCATGTTTGGGATCGAAGTGTTTGGTTGTCGCTGCTGTCCGCGCCTGGTTGATTGCGACGACCCAAAATGTGCCGGCAGTCCCTACGACGAGATTTGTCGGTCGGAACTCCTTGCTGACTGTGTTTGTGTCTCATCCAACCGAAGAGCGCCGCTCAACGCTGCTGCTGCTGCGCAAATGGAAGACGGGGTAGCAGATCTTGATATATACGAATCATTGAATAACGACATTGGAGCGATAACACCAAGTAGCAGGAATTGTCCACGCGATCCTCCAGTTAGGTGTCTTGATTCCCAATGCCGTGGATCAGACGATTGGAAGACCGAGACGTCGTCGACCCCACGATGCAATCAGGCGGATGGCAAGCTTGTCATAGATGGCACCGAAACAGCCCTGCACGGTTGTCCCTGCTGTCCTGAATATATCGCCTGCAGCTCCACCGACTGCAATGGAGGTGCAAATCAGGCATGTACTTCTGTAGCCTTACACGGGTGTTTCTGCGACTGGCCCGGCCGCGGACCTCATCTCACTGCCCTGCAGCCTGCCTTCTCGATGGGCGATGAACCTGACGTTTACATCTACGATGCCGACGCATTTCTTGACGACCCAGATTATCATCCTCTGGGCGGTCAGATTTTATCCACTACTGCAGTCTCCTTCACAGCCAGTTCGAGCATGTTTAATGAGGCCAGACCCCTTGCAACCCAAATGAGCACCGCGCCGGCCCTTCCGCAAAACTTTACGTGGATGGATTTGCTGTCAAGTAGACAAGAAGCCTTCAGCTTATCACAGAATGGCAGTGCGTTCCCCTGCAAAACCCTCTCTACTAGCAATCAGCGTTTTAGCGAAACTTTACTTATTAATAATAGCCCTAATTACAAAACTGGTAAAAAGGGTAAAAATTGCTTACCTTTTGTAAGTAAAGTAATGAAAATAAAAGCCAAACCGCTTAATAAAAGAAATTACTGGTTACTTTCGGTAATGAAATGGAGTACGTTTACTATGGTAAATGAAATTCGGCAACTAGCGCCAAAGCTAGGCTACTCTAGCATAGCAGTGCTACACGCTGGAACCGGAGTATGAATCAATCAATCAATCTGTATTTACCGTTCTTCACGTGCGAGGTGAAGTGTGGCGCCGTAGCGCTCGATATCGCAGATCGACAGAATGCTCATAGGATGGCCCTCGCAGTAAGAGCTATTGTAGAGCTCTTCAGACTCGTTAGTCGTGAAATAAAACTGCTCGCTTTTTCGATCTCACACGACCACATATCTGTGAAAATCTACGATCACTATCCTGTGATCGATAAAAAGGATATCAAGTATTACCGCCACCCTATCCGCGTGTTCAGCTTCACAGAATTAGATAGGAAGGAGAAATGGACGGCATACAAATTTACAAAGAACGTCTATGATACATGGATGCCGGCCGACTTCGAACGACTATGTACGGCTATTGACAAGATACCAGCGGATCTAGGTTTCACTATCACTATCCCACAGCTTTCCCAAAGTTTCAGACTTTCACAAGACTTCGATCGCCAACGTCTCTCAGAATCAACCGAGCCAGACTCGCTGTAAAGGGAACCTAGCTAGAGAAGTATGGGCGATGTAGGAGATACTACCCTGAACACCTCATTTACTGGCCAAGAAGCGCCGAAAAGGCCAAGGAACAGACCTGCTGCAGGACAGTAGTACTGAGGAGCATGTGTTTTGTAATTATTTGTTTAAGTATTCAATAGACTCAATTTGCTACCATACGCTAACAATCTCCTACCTCTGGCCTCTTCATCAAGTGAGCATATGTCTCTATTTTCCCACATCGAGGTACTTCAGAAGAGCATCAAGCGTTTCCATGTAGCGAGAGTATTTGTAGTACCTCTGATCCCAATAAGGTGGCCACATCTCTACAGCGGCCGAGACTCTGGTCTGCAGAGAATTGCTGCGGTTCTCGACAATAGCATGCCACTCGCTGTGAGTTCTTCCTTTCCATCTATCATTTTGCTTCTCCCAAACAAGCCCCAGGTTGAAATCGGTAGAAAGCTTGTCAACTGCGCTGGTATAAGCCTCGGAAGTATACGGACCGCTTTCGGCAAAAATCGTGGCAGCGGTCTGGACCAGCCGCTCGGCAAATCTGGCTCTCGTCGTCTCGTCCATGTTGTCGATCTTCTGCCTCTGCACCAACCCCAGCATGACCGGCATGTCGGGTCGGGGGTCATAACCTCGCCCTACCCGGAAGTACGCGCTGGGATCACCGCCTTGAGATGTGGGAATGCCTAGCGCTTTCGGTTTCCCAAGCATCACATCGTAGACCGAGATCGTGGTCGGGGATGACTGGAAGAAGACGCTGGCCTCATCTTCAGACGGCGCGGCAGAGGTGATCGCCCCAGTCACGTCTGGCTCGTCATCGCTGAAGTTGCTGATGCTGTCGATCCCGCCGCCTTCGTCGGCTTCGTCGTTTTCGTCCTTATCGTCGGTAACAGGAGACCAGTCCTCCTTGCGCGGGTCAAAAGTCCTGTGGATGAGGCAGCCGGCGTTGCTGGCGAAGAAGACCTGAAACGGGGTCTCGGTCTCGGATTCATGTTCCATTGAATTTGGGGCTGTGGCAATGGGCGTCTTCTCCTTGATGGGGATTCTGGTGAGTTTTTCTATAAGTAGTCAGTTGCCATACTTTGTCCAAGTCTACGTTCTTGTCTTGTCACAAAGCACTTACTGCTCGTCCATCGACCGTTCTCTTCCTTCAGTCTAACAAGGTCGCGTGGGCTGGATTGATAGAAGATGCGTGTAGACCAGCCAACCCAGACGCCGATACTACTCCCCTGGGCGAGCTTGACCTTGCCGAGATCAGACTCTACGACTGTGTCGCCCCAGTCTGTCTGCTCTGCGTCCCTAGAGGTTTGTCTGAGTTCAAGGTTCGCCGACTGGTAGAACAGCCGCAGCTTGAAGCTGCCGTTCGACTTCGGTCCGAGCAACGGCAAAATGGGTCAGAGGATCCGGCTTTTCGCATTTGACAGTGGTGCCAGGTTGCCAGACTCCCAAGTCATCGCTGGACTCGACACTCCATTTACGCTGCTCAACGTGGTCAAACCCCAAGAAAGAGAACGACGGGTCTTGTTTCCAGAAATGTGAAAAATGATTTCTTACCTCGAGAATCGCGCTCCTGCTATTCATGTAGTACACGCGGATCTGTCGACTTTGACTTAGCGATACTGGATCTCACATAAATCACGTATTCGGAGTCTGCTTAGTACCTCATTGCCACCAGCCCACGAGACTGCTGCAAGAGGGCTAGGTTTCTTTGCATCTTTGGCAACAATGCAGTTCTCTCTCACATACCAGCCCTTCTCCTCGTCAAAGCAGGACTCTTTGATAAGACCAGCCTGGTCTTGGTAGTAGACACGATAGCTGATCGAGCCATCACTCGAGCTGACCGCAGCTAGTCGGTGCCGGTTCGACATGGTTGGGGTTTTCGGCCGGAAACAGAAGGAATCAATTATTGGTCGATAGAAGATAAAAGAAGTCTCGAGTATTTTCTTTCTGGCAAAAAGAGAGGAGATACGAGAACGGAGGGCCGAGAGCTTCCTCTGATGCCATCGAATGCGCCGGGTCTTTATGACGACTTCTCTCAGTTGGAATTTGCAGCTAACAAATTCGGTTGCGTGGCAAACGTGCTCTCGTGTAACTCCAAAAAGAAACGCTGACAGCTCAGAACAGACCTATCGCAACCCATTCTGATGATTGTGCAGAATTGGGCATCAATGCGGGCTGTCGGGTGTCAGAATTCGTGGCACACCTTAAATCTCGACTCATATCAAAAGACACTACGTAATTCTATGAATCCAAGAAACTTTCACGATATAATACTCGCCTTGAAGACTATTTCTCGCTTGAAAAATGGGTTTTTATTTGTTATAAGGTTGAAATATTTTAATAATAATAATAATAATAATAATAATAATAATAATAATAATAATAATAATAATAATAATAATAATAATAATAATAATAATAATAATAATAATA